>PVKM010005469.1:0-47740 GCA_004027735.1 Carollia perspicillata | reverse complement strand
TAAGCCAGACAGTGAAAGACAAATACCATATGATGTCACCTTTGATAGGAACCTAATCAACAAAACAACCAAGCAAGCAAAGTATAGCCAAAGACATTGAAATTGAGAACAGGTTGACAGTGTTCAGAAGGGAGAGGGGAGGGTATAAATGGGGGAAAAGGGTGAAGGGTTATAGGAACAATTATAAAGGATGCATGTATAACAACAAGGGGCTGGGAATGGGAGAGGCAGGTGGGGAGGGCTGGGGTGATGGGGAAGGGTAGGGGGAAAAGGCAGAAAACTGTATTTGAAAAACAATAAAAATGTTAAAAAATGTGGAAAGGTTCAAAGCAGGTACTGTCTATATGCCCTTTAGCATCTAGTGATACATTGGCAGATTCCCAAGTAGATAAAGCTTGTGTGAATTGAATGAAGTCACATTCCATTTGAATTAATTAACATAATAACTCTTATTGCAAACTTTCCCATTTATCAATGTTGAATGGGAAATTTGTTAAGTCCTATGTATATACTATTTGGCCTTTAAAAATAGCGTTTCTTGTATGCTGAAATAAATGGAAAGTATATATATCATATAACAAGTTACCATGCAATTTGAAGGCATTTTGTCTTCAATACTAGTCCATGATCCCTCAAAACTACATATTATGCCTAATTAAACTAACATGTGCAGTGCGTCAAACACAGCTATCATAGAGTAGGCACTTAGTAATAGTTACTGAAGTGACTTACAAAAAAAGGGGAGTATAAAAATGGTGATATAAAGAAAGATATATAGTCAAAATGTATATACATCACTATACATATATATGTTTATATGTATATATAAAATATATCCCTGAAAATATTTTTAATTGTATAGCTTTAAATTATTTTAATAAAACTCTGTTTTTCACTGGAAGAGATAGGTGGCAATTTTTTTAATAAAAAATAAGGTAATGGATTTTATTCAATAATGATAAATTATAAACTTTTATTCTTGGCTTTGTATGATGTCTTAATAGACATAATATTGGAGGTGTAAAAAATAAAAAATATAAACAGATTTATTTTTCTGTTTTGTTATCTCCTGTTACATATTCTCTCCACCTGTCTCCAAATGAACAATAATTCATCAGCTGGCCAACTTTCCCACATGACTGCTTTAAATTTAGTTTTCCGTGTTTTTGTTTGCTCATTTTTTCCTACTAGTAACCATACCCTTGTTGGCTCTAGGGTAATAATCATTCCACAATTTTGAAAATGTTAATAAAAAGTTAATTATAGATGTTTTTCACTGTTTTCTATGGTGATTTAAATGTAAAAAGACAAAAGGGCATATATACTGGGAATTAGGTTACATAATGAAAAAAAGCCTTTGAAATAAACTTTCTCCCTCCAAATAATCTATTCCTAAAAAATACGCATATGGAATATATAAAAAATTTTGTAAAAACGAGTTCTCATAGCAGTGGTCATCACATCTTATGTTCATAGTCAGATGCCAATCTGACTTACATAAAGATCAGGTGTGCACCAGGCACAGACAGATTCATGCTGCTCCTCATTAGTTCTTTTTAACAAACCTAGTACAATAGCAGGTTGACTTCAGAGATAATTATTCTCTGGGAAACAGAAGCAGGGTATCAGTAACTCTAAACATAGCATTTTTTTAAGTAGAAATTAAATTGTCAAAAAATGTTTGCCTTTAAGTAGGCAGGTTAAATGAGTAGAGAGAAAAGGAGGGCAGAGAGAGAGAGAGAGAGAATTAGATATATTTCATTTCTGAGCATTTGTGGTGCTGAATAATAGCATAATTAGCCAAGAATCTTCCATCAGAACCTCTGCACTTCTACTTAATAGCTTTATGCTTCAGACAATGTTACTTAAATTTCATAAATCCCAGTATCTTTATCTGCCCTGTGTCCTAATAATACATTTTCAGAACTGTTCCAAGAGTTCTAAACAAACAAATGAACAACAGCAAAAAATACCAAAATTTCTTTTGCAGTTTGATATTTAATAAATGCTGTTTTATTTTCCTCTAGAAAACATAACTAGTGGTGGCTTAAACAATGCACACGTTCATTGTTCTGGAGCAAAAGTTAACTCTGCTACAATTAAGACCTACAAAAATGCCTTTCTTAGCTTTTTGCCATATCATTTTCCTGGCCATCTATCTCCTCATGTTTCCAAGTTGGCTACTGTAGATAAAAACCTCATGTACTCAGGAGATACAGTCCATGCTCTGGGAAAAACTTTGGGGACAATAGAATTTTTATTCACACTTTTCTCCTTCTTCCTAGAGAACAAACTTTCTTTCCCTTTGTAAATCAGAGCTGGGCAACATTGCAGGTACCAGATAATCACTCCCAAGGGAAAAAGTAATTGCTCTGGAAGGTTAAGTCAAATCATGATTCCTCTACCAGCCTGTTTTGCAACTAAAAAAGAATTTGAAATGGCTGTTCATTAAAAAACGAATAATGCCTGCCACTTCCATGGACTTGAAAAATATAGTATTTGGTTGTTTCTAACCTATAAGCATATATTACTTATGTTTATATTACCGTCTCATTTAAAAATCGTGGGGCACATAAAAATTGTGAAGACAGGACAGGCCATCTCATCTATAGCACCTATTTAATCAAAAGTAAGTGATATATGTCTAGGAACATTAGTATTTCTCAAATTAAATGTTGGTTTTTGAAATTATCATGATGCCTTTGAGTAATGAATTATGTATATTTCCTATAGTATAGATAATGTTTTAGACATACGCATACATTTTTACCCTAAGGATGAACTGACAAATGAAATTCATAAAAAATCCAGTGGTTAGGGCTGAATAAGTTGTTTCCTTTGAGCTTATAAATTGTGACTGTGTGACAAAAACATATTTACAAGTGTTATGCTATTCACTATGCAAAAATACCTAAGCCAGGGATTATCACAATTCACAATTTATAGGTGTAGAAACTGAATCTCAAAGAGACCAATTTGTATACTCAAAGTCTCATACCTAGTAAGCTGCAAAGCCAACGCTAATACAGTTTCTGATTCTAAGCTCAGAACTATTTTCATTAAGGCACTCCACAAGACATATATCAGAAATGACCTCTCAGTGATTGTAAGAAAAACTTCCTTCAGAGAGAGCCAGAAATAAAGTAGATAAGAAAGGTTTTTTTTAAATGTATGTTTCTGAATATGATATGGCTGGGTTTGTACAAACACAGTTATATATACTTTAAGGGTAAAATCCTCCCACAAAATAAAGCCAAGTATTGGAAAAATATATGGCTACTAGAATGAACTATCAAGATATTATCCTATCGCTGTTCGATTCCCAGTCATGGCACATGCCTGGGTTGCAGGCCAGTTCCCAGCAGGGGATGCAGGGGATGCAGTTCCCAGCAGGGGACTGCAACCATACATTGATATTTCTCTCCCTCCTTTCCTTCCCCTCTCAAGATAAGTAAATAAAATCTTTAAAAATAAAATAAAAAAAGATATTATCTTATACTGCATTCTTATTGATTATCCATAAAATTGACATCCCGTTTTCCAAGGTAAGTAAGGACAAATGTCCTCAAAGGAACCTCTGAATCTGGTAAAATGTCTGGATGGTGTAGAGACGTGTGTGTGTGTGGGGAGGGGATGTAATCTCTAGGAAAGTTGATAAGACCTTTTTATATCTGATATTGTTTATTCACAATACATTTCTTGAAAGACTACTACCTATTTTAAAGACTCAAAGTTGAATACTAACTGCTAAACTACTCAGAGCTAGGAAAACATGTCAACAGAAACATTACAGTAACAAATGTAGACCTCAAGGGAGAGGTATTAGCTAAATTTAGATTTGAATGGTGAGTGCAACTTAGCCGGTTAGGAAGGAGGAGTTCATAGGAGAAAGAAAAAGTAGTATTCTTAAACAACTGAGAAATGTGCATTGCAGGTAAAGGTTTTTAAAATGTTGTTCTATTTGCAGGAGATAGATGAATAACAGACCACTTATTCTGATATCAAGGATGAGTATTTGGTGACAAGATTGAGTCCGAGGTAGAGTAGTAGAGAGAAGTAGTAGTGAAAGGTTCAAGTGATTTTTTTCTCAACATTTGGCTGAAACCCATTTGCCTTAATAGAAAAGTCTACACTTCTGTAAAAACTTTTGCCTTCATTACTCTAAGACTTGACTTTCTTTTTTTTTTAAAGGATATGTTTATGGATTTGGGAGAGAGTGGAAGAGGGTGGAGAGAGAGAGAGAGAAAGAGACATCAATTGGCCACCTCCCATACTCACCTGAATGGGGGATGGAACTCGAAACCTAGGCATGTGCCCAGACAGAGAATCAAACCTACAAGCCCAGGGTAAACAGGATAACACTAAACTGAGCCACCCAGCCGGGGCAAGACTTGACTTTCTTGTTAAGGCAAACACACCTCACTTAGCCTGACTTGAATAACAGGCTTGAATTTCAGTCTGAAATTCCTTTAACTCCAGAACCACTCCACTATGCCAACTCCAAGGTTTCCTTTCCAGAGGAAGCAATCTTGGTCAACTTACAAACTCCTACAGCATTTATGATATGAACCATGTAGAACTTAATCACATGCCAACTTACCTTAACTTTTAATGTATTCACATTTTTTCCAATTCATTTCTAGTTCTATGATAGCAGAACATTTTCCTCATTTCTTATACCTATATATATTTTGTATATTACTGGCCACACACTATAACAAGGGAAAACAAAACAATAAGATTAAAACATTAGAAAAAGAAAGAATAAATGAAAAATAATTAATGAACCTTTTGCTACATCAAGATTTTTAAAAACTTTATTTCGAAGACATGGGTGGCAAAAGAAGTCATTCTTCAGTCCTTACAACATATGATAGGTGAGGTTGAAAAAAGACAAAGTACTGACATTCAAAACAGGGTGGCCTACTGCAACCATTGCAGACTCTTTTATGACACATACCAAGTACTCAAATGTCACAGTGAGTTCTAACTATTTGCTTTCTAAACATAAAGGAAATAGAATGGGAAATTTTCATTTTCAAGTGTTATATGGTTGAGGCCATTAATTCTGTATGATATATAACATGTCAGTTCTCCTGTTCTTAAGATCCAATCTGTAAAATGGGATTTATATGTCTTGTAGAAATTCTATATGTCTTACAGGAGAGTTACAAAATCTATGAGAGAAGATACTTATTGAATATTTGAAGGCTAAGATACCAGTTTGTAAGTGATTATTTTTCTTCTACTTTTTTTAAGGAGAAAATTAAGGGAAAATGAAAGGGACATAAACATTTCCCATTCCCTATTAGCCACCAATGTGTTCTATCTATGCAGGATTCTTAAGCCTTTTCAAAACAAAGTGTTCTATACGTATGAATTTTTTCTATATTAGTCAACAAGAGGGAAAAGGGGAGATTATTTTGCTTCTATTACACTGGTCAAAAGGAATGTTTATCAGACTAAAAGTTTTAGAACACAATTTCAATAGGTTAATATTAATCTGGCTGAAAACAGTTTTAATAGTATTACTATTCTAAAGCTAATAAAATCTTGCTGGCAAAATGCCCTCAGAAGATGGAATTGTTTCATATAACAGGAACAGCTGTTTGCCCCTCACCTCATTCAGGGCTGCAGTATTCTTACTGAAATGTTAACAAATCTTAGACAAATGCCTGCTGCTTAAGGCTCAAAGTTACTCTGAGAACAGGTGTGCTCGAGAGAGAAAAAAGCAACAACTGTAAATAGAACTTTAAATTAGGTGGAATTTATATATTATACACTGGGTCTGCATATGGACATCTATAAATGCAGAGTTCCAGTATTTACTAATAACTTGAAAATCATTCACAGGTTTGGGGGCTTCTTGTAACAAATTTCCCTGTTTGCCTTTTAATATACAACCCAAGCACATTTTATTGGCACAGATTCATTTTACGTCATTCTGTCAGAAAATAAACACAATATTTTCCATAATTTTGAAGTAGTTTATTTAACTAAACATGTTTTTTTTGAGAAGTGTAGAAAGTGGGATGATATAATGGACCATTATCCTCGATGACTTTAGGCTTCTGTTATCTGGGTATCATTTTCCTATTTGTAACCAGAGAGGTCCTGAAGGTGGACAAGGTTCTGAAGCAGGGGAAATCTCACACACTGCTGGTGGCAGAGAAGGTATGAACTGCTACCACCATTTTATAGAGAAATTGCCAATATCCACTACCATTGAAGGTAAGCATTTTCTATGCTCAAAACATTCACTCCCAAATGTAAATTTGAGAAAAAATAAGGAATAGGCATCAGACTGTATCATTTATATTGAGAAAAAAACAGAAATAATCTATAAATTAATAAGCAGAAGTATTAATGAATACATTATGGTATATTCATAAAATAAACTATAATACAGCACTTGAAATGAAAGACTTAGGACTATATGTATCCAAATGCATAAATTTCAAGACATACAATGTTGAGTAAATTGCAAGGTGCAAAATGAAACAATATGATGTCATTTATACATTGGTTACATGCAATCAAAATAATACTATATACTGTTTAAAAATGTAAATATGTATGCTAAACATATAAAAACAATCTATAGTAATAAAAAACAAGTGTTTATTTCTAGATATGATGGGAGATGTTGGGATCAGGTAGGTTTGTAGAAGGGACTTAATTTACATTGCAATACATTATTGCTTTTAAAGTATCTAAATGTTAAAGAACATGTGTTTGTTTTTACCTAGACTCTAGTGTGATTAAACTGGCCACATAAGTGCTTTTAAACCTGGGATCCTCAAAGGCCAGGGTTAGGGTGGCAGCCCCCTGGGGCCCTCAGTAGGAGAAGAAAGCCCAAGGAGCTGGACTTTGAATTCCATGTCCCTCCTCACCAGGCCTTTGCCAACAGGACAGCATCTTGTGATTCACAATCTCCTGGTATGGCCTTTCTCCCACAGCTAAAGCTGCGTGTTAGAGAAGTCTCCCCATGGCTCAAGAATTTAGTAATTAAAACAATATTTTCAGTTAGAAGCTAGAGATTGAGGGTCATTTATTTAGTAAGTGAGAGGACTCGAAGAATTCTTCCTCTCTAATAAAATAGCAATGCCGCTAATCCAATGATCATTCAACTGTCTTTTAGTACTCCAATGATATGAGTTAGACTCTAAGCAAAATCACAGGTTAACCTCAGGATTCCTGCAGAAGCTGTGGCTGTGCAGTGAGCTGGCAGCTGAAGAGCTCAGGCTGTCAGGAATCTATCCTGTAAAATCAGCCTGCATATTTGCTACTGCTGGGGAGCGGGGAGGGAGACATCAACTTCCTCCGAAGTGATTCCACCCTAACGTGATTGTAAGCTTCACCAGGACAAATCACTGTGGTCCCTCATTTTGTTAACGTTGGATGGCTTTCTGACAGCTTCCAATACAAATAAAATAAGTCGATTTATGGTAAAGCAGGCGAATCACTAGATGTGAACTAGACGCTAAAGACAGAATCTCCGGAAAGCTTGTGGTAAGAAACCCAAACTAAGATCTTTTTCCTTTTTTTTTTTTAACTTAATCTTTCTAGCAGACCCTTCAGATGTGAAATCTTATGAGCCAGCCAGGATCCCGAGCCTCCCATCCTTACTAAACCCAATTTGTCTCCTTCAACTCTTCAGGCGCCGGCAAACACCTGAGCTCGAGAACCTAAAGCAGGGCGCACCTGCCCCAAACCACGGGCCTGCAGCGAGAAAAGCAGATGGCTCCACGGTGAAAGGATGAGCAAGGAGAGCTGGATGAGGGATGGCAGGGAGCAGACTTTATGTAAACTCACTAAATCAGAAACCTCAGCATCATCAATACCCATCAGCCTTCCATAAGAGTAAACTGAGTAAATAATAGCGCATTATTCAAGTGTTTCCTACTTAAACGACAACAACAACAATAAAGCTTATCCTTAGCTCTTTGCAAATCTTTCCATGGGATATTACTTCTTGCTAAAGCGTTTGTCGTCCAACTCCTAGTCTCCCTTCAGCAACGTTCTTCCAAAACCTGGTTTAAATTTCACTACATTTACTCGCCCCCAAATTTGGGGTTGGGGAGGGAAGAGAGACTGAGGGGAAGGGAAGGAGAGGCACCCTTCCCCACACCTTCTCGTCCCTCTACCCGCCTCTCCCCCTTAATACCCTTGGTACAGAGGGCCCAGCAGCGCCGCGAGGGAGTGGAGCGAGGGTCGGTGCCTAAGCGCCAGCCACCGGGAGCCTAGCGCTGGGCGGGCCGAGTGGGGGCGGTGCCGAGCAGCGGGCTCGCCTATGAGGAGCTGTCCGGCCGCCTGGTGTAGATTCCTGTTCCAGCATCCACCGAATGGGAGCCTGCTGTTGCAGTTGGATTTGGATTTGCATTTTTAAGGAGGGGGTGAGGAGGACGAGGCGGCGAAGCGCGAGCACCGCCAGCGGCTGCCTCGGGGACTGTAACTCCAGCTTGGAAAAGACTGGCTACGGTTTGGTAGGGCGTCTGGGAGCGGGATGGAGTGAAGCGGCTAGTGCTTCTCCGCGGGGGTGGGTGGGAAGGGGTCAGCGGTGCCGAGGAGAGACAGGCAAGAAGCCGCGGTGGGCGTCTGCGAATTTGGGATTCGATTGGAAGAGACCGCTTACTCAGGGGAAATGGATTCTGTACCACGGCTGATCAGCCTTTTCACTTTGCTGTTCTCCAGTTTGTGGCATCCAGGATTAACAGCGACAAATTGTAAGTATCAATCAGGAGCTGAGGTTGGGTAAGTGAGGTGGGAAACGTTAGCATTTGGAAAGACAAGCGTGTTCATTTGTGTCTGCTCTGAGCAGATGAAAAGGAAAATGATGCTGGTTAGCATGGTTCCATCACTCTAACCATCACAAAAGTTAGCAGAGCTCCAATGATCCAGCCTCGTTGGATTTTCTGCCTTCTCTCCAATCTCAAAGTTCAGGGGGTATGGGAGGTGTCTTTTCCCCAAGCCTCCTGCTAGCTCCGTGTTCCGTGCCTGTGCGATTTCAGACAGGGCTTTTCCCTAGAAGGCCCCTGGTTCAGATTGTCTGCGCCGCCTGGGGCTGAGCTCCAGGGATAGAGATTCTCCCAGCCACCACTCTGGGTGACCGCAGCTCATCTCTGAATGCTGCTGCCTAGGGTTTGCAGTATACCCAGTGCCTCACAATACAGGGCTCTCAGCTCTCTGCTAGGCAAAAGGCTTCAGTTTGGGTATCTTGCAACCAATGGGTATGGGTTTAACAGAATTGGGAGTTTTGGCCTAAGAGTCATGGCCCAGTGTAGTCAAACCACAAGATCAATGGCTGTCCCTGCTACGTGGGGAAGAGCTTTGATGCACACCTCACCTCCAAAATCTTTGTGCAAAATCAGTGTGCACTAACTGTACACTCTGTTTTCCAAGCTCTAACCTCGGCAACTGCAGAGCATTTAATTTGATAGGCAGGAAGGCTGGACACCTGGGGATCCACCACCTGCACTGTGTATTTAAAGACCTCAGTTCGTGAAACTTGAATAAATCTCTAGAACCATCAGAGGTTTAAGCTCAATTGCTCAGCTGCCTCTCTAGGAGGAGAAAGGGAAGTTTTCCAGCTCTCGAAACTCCTAAATGAGAAAGAATGCAATTAAGCCATCTGTATTTTTCCAAAGATGGTTTATCAGGGTCCCTCAAGTTTCTGGGCTTGCTCCACTATCTGCCAACTCCCCGAAATTTCAGAAATATTTAATCATAATGGTACATTTTAATACTGTTCATTGTAAATTGAACCAAAATTACTAAAGGTAGTAAGACAACTCCCCTCTATGAATCCTTCTGCTTCACTCCTCACTTTCTTAGGTCTGAGAAGGCCTTGAGTAAGATATTCAACCCAGAGTCGTGCCTCAAGAGAAGAGATTTAGACAATTGCTATTTACTGAAAACTGTCCAAAGCAGAACCAATGTTTCTCTCTGATTGAGAATTATAGATTCAGAATCTATAGTTAGTGGTAATGGCTTATAAAAGTTTCATTAAAGTTTGAATTCTAAAGCTGTTCTGAAGAGGTCAACCTCTCTAAAAGGGAAGATACTAAGGCCCTCAGATTAGAAATTATTTCAGAAAACAGGTAAGGACAGGTTAGAATCTGATTTTTCTTTTCCTCCCCTTCCTCTCTGACCTATCCCCACTTCTCCTCCTCCTTTTTATCCTCTTAAGTGAAATTGTCCCCATGGTACTTTAAGGGGAACAAAAACAAACAACAGTAACAACAACAACAACAAAAATCTAAGTCCTCTAATAAGAGGAAGTCAGGCATGGTGCTGAACTAATCTCTCTACTTCCTATAACAACGCTAGAGGTCGGTATCGTCCTAATGATGCCAAGGTGTGGCAGAGAAAGGCAGTTTTCCTTTAGCACACTTACCTATCTGAAAATACTGAATATGCTGAAGATATACAAAGATGGAAGGAGGAATAAGGATACATAGAAAGAACATAGTCTATAGGAATAGGATTTGGGATTTCTTATCGAGTACATTTTCTTAAGAGCAAGGAAAAATATAAATTGTTGAATGACATTTTCTGTAAATTAATTGAATTAGGTTAATATGTTATAATGTGTATAAAATGTCTATGGTATGGATTTAGGGCTCATGCTTATTATAACTGATATAGCAATAAAGCTGATTCTGAAATTTAAAATGAAACTTTGTGATAATGAACTTTTTAATATTTCATCACTGACAGTTTAATTTCCTTATTTCCAATCAACCTTTCAATTGAATGCACCTTGTTGCTAAATATTTTGGGGTCAATGTTCTTAAAAATAATAATTAATGTTTTTATTATGCTGAAAAAATATATTCATTCAATGAACAATTAACTACCATCAAAAAATTGCTTCTGAACTCAGTAGGTCTTGATAGTCTTCAGAACCTGTGATGTAGAACCTCTAAGGAAAAAGAAAAAAAGGACATTTCACAATTCTTCTACATTGTATAGAAGAATTGTGGTCTACACTTCTATACATCCATGGTCTACACTCTTCATCCATTAAATATAGGGCTTTGATTTCCCATCTATTATAATCCATTAACATTCATCTGCATAAATTAAAGAACAGTCCATTTGGACAAATTTATAAATAGTTTGGAGACATTCTTTTTCAAGTTTATTCTTAGTATATTTTGAAATAACATTTCATGTTATTGTGACAGTAGCTCTGAAAATGAATTAGTTATCCAAGATGCTCCATGGCATCAGTATGCTTGTGAACTTTGTTCAAGTAAAATTAACTTTTGTTTTAATTCTTCAAATAATTTGTTGTTGTTATTATTGTGTATATGGTGTGTGTGTGTGTATGTTTAATTTTTTCATAATCTTACAAAAACTTGGACATTTATCTGCAAGGAAAAAATGAATGCTTACCCAACTATAGATTTTAATCATTACTAATTAAACAACATTAAAATAAAGTCAGGTTAGAAGGCCAGCTACAGTATAGATATTATGAACTTTTGCAGAGAATATAATTACCAACCAATAATAAAATTTTGGAAACTCTCCCATTCCAGAGATTTTCAGGATATTAAATAGCTATAACACTTTCTTTGGATTTACCCTGAGAGAATTAGTTAATTTCAAGTGAAGATATGATAAGCCAGTGTTAAATAAAAAACCCTTTTATATATAATTATCAATTATTTTGATACAAGCAGAAACAATATGACTCGATTGTTGATTAAAGTGAAACCAGGAGTTTGAAATGCTGTGGAGTTCTAGTCCTACTTATGCCACAGCTAAGATGTCAAATGCCCATCGGGTTATGCGACCTTCCTGTGTTCACATCTTGGGTATAAAATAGCAATTGAGATATGTGTCTACTCTCATGTTGAATAACTGCTTACTATTTTACTGACAAGAAAGAACATTATAATGGGAGAACTTTCATTCAGAAGGTAAGAGGAATAAACAGGACACTAATAGGGTAATTATTCACTTTATTTTTTAACAATAATAGGGTGTTATATGATTATAAAGAGCCTTATTCTTCACCAGTGAATCAGTTCAAATATCTGTTTGTCGTTACATATTAGCTTCACACAGATAATAGACTTGAGAGAGAAATAAAACAAACAAGCAAAACTCTTCATTCTAGCCCTTTCCTTACAGAACTTTATCTGAAATATACAAGGATGCCAATTATATTCACAGATATCTTCAAATAAAGAGATACACTATAGCTTCAGTCATCTGAAGTTTATGCACAAACCCAATCAATGATAATATAATATAGATAAACAAAGATCAGACTGATTTCTTTCAACAGGAAAGTGTTAATGGTATACTTTTTGTGGTATTTGTAGTCAGCAGAAGTAAAGGAAATATAAAATGCTTATTTAGAAGAGTCCTAAAAATTTTCCCATGGTTGAATATGCTTGATTTTGTCAATCTATCCTATGAATTCTCTTTCATTTCTCTTTGGTTCACAGGCCTGCTCTCAGCCCACTGAGCTACACCAGGCAACACTTTGGTTTCTCTTAACATAGCCCCCTTTACTCCCCAATCCGCTGCCAAACCAGATTCCTGTTTCCACTATGGAATATGTAAAGAAAAAACTAGATTAACGATTTTCACACAAGGGTGCAGAATTATGAAAAACTTTGTTTCTATAAGAATAAGCTCCCCCCTTATTCTCAATCTAATGGAAAAATGTTCTTTAAATTGCAAGTTTTCATTTTCCCCTGCTCCTCTTGCCCTTGCCCTTTTTTTCTTTAGTGGTATCCAGTTTTCTTTACTACATTGCTTTATTTTTTCCGTGCCACTTTTAACAAAAGAGAGTAATGTGATATTGTTTGGAATGTTTCTAAAAACCTTCAGTAGGTGATCCAAAGCCCTTTTGCTTATATGTCAGAAATCTGCTGAAATATGTCTTTTATGCATGAGTAATTATTCTTGTTATATAGGAAAGTAGGGAAGGAGCCTAGTTATCTGAAAGGCGAGAATAATCATTCACTTAGTAGTACATTATTTTAAAACTTTGGTGTACTTATTTAGAATCAATAATGACATTTTTAATTCATAACAAAGCTGTCTTCATTCGTCAAAGCTCTGACACTGTCTGGCTGGTGTCCTTGTAAAAGTTATGAATTATCCTAATGTTCTTGGTGTATTAAGTAAAAGAGTTGGATCAAATAATTATTAGGGCCTATCTCATCATAATGTATTTTCATTTTTAACTGCTGATGTTGCCTACTGGTCATTCCATTTGAATACTTCTGGGATGATTGTACTCAAAATTGTTAAGCAATTTTATTTATAAGAACAACAACATAATGAGGTTTTAATTCCTACTAACTGCTCTACACTTTGTGTCTCTCACTTCATATGCTAAATCCACATAATTTATAAAGGTAATACTACTAAGTAGACTTTATTAAATTCACTTTACAGATGAGTAAATTTAAGGTTAATAGAAGATAATAATTTTTCTAGGACCATAAAGCTAAATGAAATAAATCAATATCTGGCACTATATCTACCTATCTCCAAAAATCACACTCTTTGCAAAATATGAAATTAGTTCCTATGAACTTAGGATCTGTGTGAGCAACTGTGGGAAGTTGCCTTGGAATTCCTATGATTAGTCTCTATAGCTCTATCCTTAGCAAAGGCCATGGAACTCACTGTTTCCATCAGAGTAAAGTCCTAAGTCATACCTTTGAAAACAACCAAACATTTGGAATCTATATCTGATATAAGAGGCCAAATATCATAATGATCAAAGGTAAGAATTTCACATCTGACATGTACCAGATGCTTTTTTTTAAGTTTCCATAAAAACTTGATAAGAAAAGGGCATAGTCTTGATGAAGACTTGTGACCACAAACACACACATGTCAATACCATGAAAGGTACCCCTATTGGTGCCATGTCTTGTGAGTTTATAGATGTCAAAGCAAACATATTAATTAAATAGCAGGTATAATAAGCTCCTTTTCCAAGTACAAGGCTGGTGCTGATTTGGCACTGCCTAATACTAAATTATATTTTGACCACTCCTTCCTCATTCCTTAATTTTTAACTTTATGGAACTCTTTCCCACTCAACAAGCAAACCATGTTTTCTCATATCTCCTTGCACCATTTATTATTATATTGTCTACTCAGTTTAGAATACCCTTTCCCATTTTTTATCTTCTCTTACTTTGTTCCAACTCTACACACACTCACACACACACACACACACACACACACACACACACACACACACACACAAACACTTTTCCCAGCCTGGGTGAGCTGCCCTTATATATTACTATTATATTTCTATAGGACTTATAGACTTTGTCTCCCTGATTAAATGGCAAGTTCCCTGATTATCATATTTTATTTGAATGTCCATATTCAATAACTAAAACATTGGACAAAAGAATGGATGAAATAATACATGAATGGTCTCTAAATAAGAATTTTTATTTCTAAGTTAAAATACTTCTGTGGTTTTGTAGCTAGAATCTGTTTGAATTTATTTGAAAGAGCAGACTTTCAAATCATTCTGTTGGACACGAGAGCCAGTGAATGGGCCTGCACTAACCCATGCTGTATGTTTCCAGGGCCTCGTTGATGACGGTTCTAACTATGTGTTAAGTGTTGGTTACTAACCCAGAAACCTACTGCATCCCTCTGATCTCAGTACAAAGTTTGAGCTAATTTTATTAACTTGCTTTTGTAGTCTTAATGAATGTTTCCTACACAGACTGTAGATTTACAAATATATAAGAACTTGTCTTCATAGTCCAGGGTTCAGAATTAATAGAAAAGTTTATGTTCTATTTAATTGGATTTTAGTAATAAATCACTGGAAAGATCTTTTTTAATCGCAAACTTACAATATTACTCTGATAACATTACTGAGTCTCCAATGTCATCTTATCAAACTGTGCCTGGGAAAAGATTTAAGCGTTAATGGTTTATGCGTGTTACTCACTTTTCGAAGAAGTGAGTCCCAACTAAACTTTTCGAAGAAGTGAGTCCCAACTAAAAGTTCTCTTTCCAAAACCCATTTTTTAAAATAAATCTGGAGAAATAAAGATGATGAAGAAGATATAGTTCATGACCTCAAGAAACTTTGAACCTGGGCAGATAGAAAAATAAAATTTTGAACATGTCAAAGTGATAAATGCTATGGCAAAGGTAAACAATGTATAATACACAAAAGAGAATTTCAAAGTGACTGGGGCATCTTGAGGCAAGCTCTCTGGGAAAAATAAAGAGTAACTCAAGACTTAAAGTCAGACTTCACTTTCACTAGCTGGAGAAATGCAAGGAGATTATTATAGGTATTCTGTGTGAAAGCATGAGATTGAGATATGTAGGAGTGGCTCAGAGGAATTGGGATAGAAGAAGAAACTACAGGCAAGCATGGGGCTCTTTCATTTTTACTGTTAAAGCTATGGAGAGTCATTGAAAGATTTTGTACATGTAATTAGATATACATAATCAAATTTCTGTTTTTAAAATTTACTGTGGAAAATAGACTAGAATGAGCCAAGAATAATAGTAAGAAAACCAGTGAAAAGATTATTACAATAACTCAGATGATAATTAATAAGGGCCTAATGAAGGAAGTTTCATAATCGTCAAAGGTTACAAAGAATTAGAAAGGAAATAATGGCCAAGTAAATTCAAAGAATAGAAATACATGAGCTAGTATACTCACAGAAGACACAGATTTGTGGTTAAAATGTATTCTACACCTGCCCATTGTTTTTGACATAGGAGAGCTATAGATGCTAGAAAAGGTGCTCTGTTCTCTCAAATGAAGTTTTTCTCTGGGGATACCAAATGACCTTGTTCTCAGTGCAGTATATTTATATTTTCATGACACGATAGAGCATACACTGTCTGTATTCAGCATCTTGATGCATCTTCTGTAAGAAGATGTAAACCATGCCATTTACAGTCTGTAAACTATGCCGTTTTTTTGTCAGCAGAGTGAGAACTAGTCATTAAAAGATGGGTAATTAAACATTCACATCTCCATTTTCACTCACCCTCTGGTAGGGGTGAACAGGGAGCAACTGTCCATGGTTGCTCAGTGGAAACAGAAACAAGGGAAATTGGGTGTGCCACATTGACTTGCTATCATTAGTGTTTGATTTGTTGGCATATATTCCATATCCCTACATTTCTAATTGCTTTTGTGCATATTCTTGGGGGTTGATTAATGCCATCTGTTCACTGGATCAGCTGAATTGATTGAGTTTTAAAGGATGACACCGGTAATGTTGATGACAGAAAGAAAGTAAAGAGAAATGCCAAACACCACCTATGATGTATATTATTTTTAACTATCTACATTTGGAAGCAGAAATATTCCTCTGAAGATAGCCTAAGGAAATCTGCCTAACAGAGAGATGCTTGTAGGTGTTAGTTTAGGCTATTGTTAACGTATATGTTCAGTTCCCTCCCTTCCTACCATTCCTTTCCTCCCTCTCTCACATTTTTCCTTCCTCTCTTCCCCACTCCTCTCTGTCATGTGGCCATGTATTTTGGGTGTTACTGCTGGCTTTTCTCTGAGCTCATGATTGTCATAAAATGTGAAAGCAGAGGAGAAAAAGTCTGTTTGGATCCAGTGCTGCCCTGCAAAACTATGTGGGCACAATCACCAAATGTGAAGTCTCTCTACAAAGCCTATTTTGAGGACAGGACTGACAGGCATCTGCCACCCACTGGCACTTGGGAAAACCCACCTGATTATAACACCCCCATTCATCTGTCCCCAAACAACTCTTCTGCTAATTCCATTAGTCCCCTGAAGCTGTAAATATGGGGAAAAGCCATTTAGTTCATTGGAGATAAGCATTATGTCACAGAGTCTCACTGGGAGAAAAAAATATGTGAATGTAAATCTATACTTAACCATACTTGAATGAGAGAAATATACCATTTGCAGAAGAGAACCTTATAGAAGAGAGAGTACTAGGTATCTGAAAGAGGGGAACAGAATGTTCTGAGTTGGGGAAGAACAAAGAATAGAATGCTCAGCATGTCTAAGACAAGTGTTTCAGCTTCCTGATTTTGTACTCCATATGTAATATAGAAGGCTAACCCTCCATCTTACAAGGCTGAGAACACACCAGGTGGGCAATGAGAAGTGGTACAGGGTGGTGAAAAGGGAATATGCCATGCATCTCTGGGTTTATTTAGTTCTCACTTGGAGAATATTTCATATGTATACTGCCATGGACTTTGTAATGTTAGTGTAACTATGAGTCACTCTATTTAAAATGCACATGATGTGGGCATTCAATAATCATACCTGTTATTAATTACTAATGAAACCCAACATAGTTTCTCTCAATACTAATTAGGACAAAGACAGCTGCATTTCCATTCTCAAACAAAGAAAGAATGGCCCACTTTCCCTTCACTTGGTTATTCAGGGAGCTGAGTGATTGCTGAGGCAAATAGAAACTTTTTCTTATTTTAACTCCTGTGTCAGAGGGACACTGGGCAGAACTGGTCTCCCTCTAATCAGGAAACAGAACCATGTAGATTTCTCAGTTACGTACTGGGCTCTATCAGGATATGTCCACTGGGCCTTCGCCAGTGCACCCGCTTGCTTGAAACTCACAAAGGGAGCTTCCTAAGAAAGTAGAGAATAGAGCTTCACCTGGAAATGTAAGAAGCATATTGCTTCCAAAACCCTGAGCTGGTCCTTCAGGTGTCAGTAGTATGGGGAGTTGTCTGTAAACACACTCAGAGAGAATCAGTTACCCCAAACAGGAGTTTGTGTGAAGTGTCCCCAGTGTCCTAAGCCCTCCATCTGCGGGAGCCACAGACAGATGGAGGTCAAATCAGAAGGTTTGGAGACCTGTATTTCCTCTGTGTGTACTGCTGAAAGCGTGCTAGGTGTGAATAAATATTAGAAGGATTCCTTTGTTCTTATTAACATTGGGTTAAAAATTAGGGGCTGGTACAATGATTAAGGAATTATAAATACTTATATCACCATTAAGTTCCTCATTCATCCATTCATATATTCATTCAAGTAAGGCATACTGTGCATGCACTTCCTTATACATTCACAAAAGCCTCATTGCAATCAATTGATGAGGAGGGTTGGGATTGCTGACCACATAGCTCCAGAAATAACAAAAGAAAATAACATCCCTTCAAAACAAAGATATGGCAGTATGGCCTCTTCACTTTATTCTTGCTCAATTTATTAAGCACTTCTTTCCTTTTGTTAAGTCTTTTCTCTCTGCTTCCTTCACTTCATCGTCTTTCCTTTGCTCCAATGTGCCTTCTTTCAAATGGTCTCTCCTTTCCTGTCTTCTTTCCTCCCCCCATCTTTCCCTCTACTTTCTTTTTTAAATCATGTGTTATTGATTATGCTATTACTGTTGTCTTGATTTTCCCTCTTTGCCCCTCTCCACCTAGCACCCCCGACTTCCTCACACAATCCCCCCACCATTGTTCATGTCCCTGGGCCATGTGTATAAGTTCTTTGGCTATTCCATTTCCTATACTGTGTTTGACATCCCCATGGCTATTCTGTAACTACCTATTTTTCCTTCTTAATCTCCTCATCTCTTGACCCATTCTTCCCCATCCCCCTCCCATCTGGCAACCACCAAAATATTCTCCGTATCTATGATTCTGTCTTTGTGCTTCTTGGTTACTCAGTCTTTTTTTTTTTTTATTCAATTGTTGACAGACAGGTAGTTTTTGCCCCTTCTACTTTCTATCTCCCTTTCTGTGGGGGAACTTTGTCCAGTAGGGCCCCCAGCCATCATGGGTGAGAATAAGTTGACCAAGACCTGATCTGCTTGGGGAGGAAATGTGGACAATGTCTCAAAGGAGAAGGGCTTTGAGGCTGTTCCTCAGTGGGCTTTTATTGAGTTCAGTTTGCACAGGAATGCAGGTAAAGCTCATCAGTCATTGTCAGGCAGTAATGATCAAATAATAGATAACATTCAAAGAACTATGAGGGCTTATTCTGAGTCAGGGTCAGATAGCTAAAGGGCCAGAAAACTTTGGGAAACAAACTAATTTTATGCTTGGGCCCTTATCAGAAAATTGAGGGAATTTGTAACGAAGCAGATTTCACAGGATTTTATGCATTCTTTCTTAGGCATAATCGTCCCGGGGAACCTGCCCAATCCTGTACCACCCTCTGGAATTGTTTCAGGCTTCAGTCAGGCAGGGAAAATAAGGCAACCAAGAGATTAGGAGACTTCTTGCAGACTGAATGAGGACTCAGGCTATGTCAAAGCCCAGGGTTGAGGGTACATCACTCCCTTTTTCTATATTCCCCAAGTCCTTCCCTGATTGCCCCATCGTGACCATGCCTGTCTTAGGTTGTCCCTCCCTTGAGGAATCTTACCCATCACTGACTAAACCAGTCATCTGCCTGGGGCCAAGCAGGGTGAAATAAAGGGGGCAGAGGCAGCACCCCTGCTGGGAAGATAAGATTTGTCTCTTTAGTGGCTTATGGTCCCAAGGTCTTTTACTCAGTGTTAGCCATGGAGGATTACAGCTTCTGAAGCCAGGCAGGGCAATTTCCAAAAAACTTTCCTCACTCTGTTTCAATTAACATTTACTAAGTGACTTGTTTTTATGTTTTATAGTAAAAACTAATGCTTTACAAAATCACCAGAAGAGTGTAGGTGAACCCAGGGAATTCTGAGAGCTCAGCTTTAACTGTACACCAAAGCATATAGTTTCTCGAATTTTATCTTAAATGCTCAGGAAAACTGAAATTCTGCTCCATAATATATCCATGTTTAGAAAGTTGAGCAAAGTTGATTCACTTAACCTGTGACAGAAGGCCACATACACCCAGTGACACAGAGCTAAGCTTCTCAGTTTGTTCTCCTCATTTATGCCTTCCAGGATTCTCAGGTGAAGGAGAACAATGTCCCTCTTTCTCCTCTCATTGGGGAGCAACAGGTAGCTTCAATTCTGGTCAATCCATAATGAGAGGGTGAAGCTCTTACCAGTTCCCAGGAGGAAAGACCCACAAGCCTATTTACTGAAGAGAAATGGAGCTTTTTGGAGGAGCTGAGCAGCACCCACTGCAGTCAACTGGAATTGTACTGTCACATCCACAGTTGACTTTTGAGTGAATGAGCTGTACGAAGTTACAGGATTTGGGTCAATGAGGACAGATTCTTTCTAATTGGAAATAGGCTGAGCTCATCAGGATATTAAAGAGAGATTAATGTCTCTCACTGTACAATAATCAGGAAACTTTTGACACAATCAAAAGAAATAAAACCAGCAGATTGGAATGTTGGAACATTGGAGATTACATACCAAGTTAACAAGAAATGTGTCTTTTCCTTGTCAGGGTTTCCAAACCTACACCCTGTGATGGAGTGGTACTGATGTGGTCTTATTTTATTTCTCACCTTAGTCCTATGGATAGTTCTTCCTTCACTCTGCTGGCTTCAATTAATGTTTACTACATGACTTGTTTTTATGCTTTTCTGGCAGAAGCTAAGGCTTTTCAAACTTTTCAATTGAATTGTCATGCACCAGGAAAAAAAAGTGCATGAGAACCTATGGGATTTAACATTTAAAATATTCTAGAATGAGAATGCACTTTCTTGGATTGGTAGATAATTTACCAAGATCAAATAGATAGAAGATGGTCACATTGGGGTTAGAGTAAATGTACTCTGACTCTAAAATCCATACATTTTTTTTCACCAGAAATTATTTTCTTTAAACCCAAAGCTAAGGCTGAGCTATTCTTAAACTTGAGGAGATGTTCAACTTTATAGGACCAATCTTTCTGTCTGAGCCATAGTAAGAAAAGACTTACCTGTGTAGACCTACAGGGTCCTCCCAGTGTGCAGGTCAGTCATGTTATTCCAACCTTGCTGGCAGTCCTTCACCCACATCTAGATGTCCCTATGACAAACAATTTCTGTGAAAGTTGACTGTATTACTCATTAATGTTTGTGTCATCAATTCTTTATGACAAGGTACAATGCCTATAACCAACAGCTGTGGACTCCATGATCAGTGCCCACTATTTGCATGTCTGTTCCTGTTTCATGATCCCTACAGACCTTCCTCACTAACACAGTATTTTCTTCACTGCATCATACCTCAATAGTCCTAGTAATTGTTAGATGGATATTCTGATTTTTTAAAGTTGGTTCTAATAAGAAAAACCCTTTTAGTGATACTTAGATCACAGGTTCAGATAAGGCAAAGGATAAGTGACATTCAGTTCTGTTCTCTGTTTATGGCTGCAGAGATCATTCCACACACAGCCTATAACCTCCTTTCACCTGGTGGGAAAAGATGGAGGGCAGTTAACAAGTGCGTATCCAATACCATTATTCTTCATCACACGTTAGGTGCAATTACTGGCACCTGCCCTGCCACCTCAAAGTGCCTGCTAGACAGAGGAGGACCAGCCTGGGTATGAGCATCCTTTCATCACAGGCTACATGGAAAGCCAAGTCAGGAACTTCTTTGCTTTATTCTCAGCTATCCTGCATTTGTCCCTTAGACCTCCACAATTTCTTGGCTTTGTTGTGAGGTCTGTCTTTGTGTCCGTCTATCCTCCTTTTTTTTTCTTTTTCTTTCCTTAGGTTTAGAGAGGCTGAGTAATTTGTTCATTGCCCAGTATCCTGAATCTTGACTCTTCCTCTGTCAATGCCACTATCAGGAAAGGACATAGGGAACCCTGAAATGGTTCACACTGAGACAATTGATAAATGCTGGGTTCCATCTCTCCAAAAGAATTTGTTTCAAGGATTAAGGCCTTAATAAAGTTATTTTGGCAGCAGAACTTTTTGGTTTCCAAAATGAAGTCTTGTGCAAGATTTCAGTATGTAAATTACAAAGATTTTTGCTTTGGGGAAGAAGAGATGAGGAGGTGCAGAATCCCACCACTCAGCATTCTCTTCACTCTGATATTCACAGAAGTACTATGTAAGGATATGTACCTTATTCTTAAGTACAGGGATCTCTAAGTGCATCATTTCATTTAACAGTGATTAGGTATATAGAGGTTTTGAGGAAAGGTGGGTGGGCACTGTTAATGGTCACCAGTGCTTGGCTGGTAGGCTGCAACAAGTGCACCCTGGGGGCTTAGATAACACCTGGCTGTGTTTGCACCCATCTTTTGTGGTTATTGATATTTTAAATATTATCTCTTCCCAGGTGCCTGGCTTTAGCTCTTTAGAAATCTGTTTTTTTTGTTGCTATTGTAGGTAAGTCTCAGGGCAAGAGAATTTTGCCCTGAGACTTACATAAGTTTTTTAAAAGATAGCACCTTGTCAAATAAACATCTTATTTTGATCTCCTTTGTTAGTTAATGTAAGCAACTGTATTTATTTTTAAAGAAAAAGTTATCTTGTGAAGGGCCTTGAATTATCCATTCCCATCCCAGATATCCTTTTGGAACCTCTTGAAAAGAAAGAATTTCATGTTATTTATCCAGTGAGTAGAAAAAAAAACTTGATAATTTGAATTAAAACATAGACAGATTAGATTATACCCAAGTAGTGAGAGCAAGCCTGAATTAGGGGCAATATTGGGGCAAGCCCCTGAATATTGGCACACAGATCAATGCTCACTTAATAACCTCATGCCTCTGACTCCCAACTTTAGTGAGAGAAATAGAACTTAGCCTCCATCACTAAGACCCTCTCAAAGATCCCTGATGATAATTAATGTGACTAGAAGTGATGAAAGATTACAAATGAAACTGTTGAATGCCTGGATTCAGTCTTGGTTTCTGATTTTGATCGGACAGTTAATTGTAATCATATGTTTGAATGTGTACTTAGAGTACATCCATTAGAAAATCACATTTCATGTAGACCTACACAGTACTCACATACAAAAATAATATCTCAACTGAATTCCAAATGTTCTTGCTTGTCATTCTTAATAGAGTTTAATATAATAGATAATGTAAGATTATATATATATACACACACATATAGATTACACATACACATATATACACATACACACACATACATCTGAATTACTTTAGCTTTCTTTCATGGTTAATACACTAGGTAGAATTTTACATTGGCATATGTTCTTTGTAAACTGGTTACTTTGGTAACTGTCAAAATTTATTATTCTTCAAGGTCAATATTGCTTGGGTGTCACCTTTGTGAATATTTGCCTCTATAGATAATAAATTGAAATGGGCATCTGGATGAAATTAATATTTATTTATTTTCTGAAATTAAATTAGTTTTGCCAAAGAGATGGATAAATGCCATTGGGAGGTGTGTAGACATGTTCTATGCCCCTGCTCTGTTTAGGATGGCATTCAGTAAGTGGCTTATGCATTTAGATTTACTGTGTGTGTTTTTTTTTGTTCTATTACAATTGTCCCAATTTTCCCCCATTGTTCTCCTCTGCCCTCCCAACCCCCCACCCTGCTCCCACAGTTAATCCCCATCTTGTTGTCCATGTCCATGGGTCATTTATACTTGTTCTTTAACTAGGCCCTTCCTCTTCTTTCCTCCCTTATCCCCCTCCTTTCTCTCCTCCAGTCCCTGCCAGTCTGTTCCTTGTTCCATGCCTCTGGTTTTCTTTTGCTCTTTTGTTTATTTTGTTGATTAGGTTCCACTTATAGGTGAAATCATGTGGTATTTGTCTTTCACTGCCTAACTTATTTCACTTAGCATAATGCTCTCTAGCACTATCCATGCTGTTGTGAAGGGTAGGAGGTCCTTTTTTCTTTCTGCTGCATAATATTCCATTGTGTAAATGTTACTGTGTTGTTTTTTCACATGGTTCTTTTATCTAGTGGGTAGAATGCAAAAGTTTCTAATATGTTTAGCTTGACATTTTAGAAACATAATTAGAAGGTAACAATACTCGAGCATTTGGATAATAAGTGTACATGAGATTAAAGCTCCTTCTACAATAATCAAATTATAGAAGAATACAGAAAGATACATAAAATTACAAAGTTGTGTCTTAGGTTTTGAATTATTGATTTGTTATTTTGTAATAACCTTAGGTTATATCATGTGCTTTGGAGACATGATATGTATGTGTGCTTGTGCATGTGTGTATATTTGTAATGGTGCTCACTTCTTTATTAACAAAAGTTAATACCACATGTTTAGTTTTTTTTTAATTTATTGACTTTAGAGAGAGAGAGAAAGAGGAAGGGAGAAAGAAAGAGAGGGGCGAGAGAGAGAGACAAACAGAGACAGACACAGATACAGACATTGCTTTGTTGTTCCACTTATTCATGCTTTGGTTGTTTCTTATATGTGACCTGACCAGGGATCATACCTACAACCTTGGGGTATCAGGATGACACTCCAACCAAGTGAGCTAGCTGGCCAAGGTCTAGGCATCTTTTAATATATCAAGCCAGGTTGATTTATTTTTCTGAAATTATGAGTCTATAATAAAATATTTCATGTTCGTGTCATCACTGTTTTATAAATTTTGAGTACTATGCATATATATATATATATACAGTGTATATATATATATACACACACAATGAGTAATCATTTGGCTAAAAAGAACTGATAAGGCATTTCTAGATAAGTATAATTGTGACAGGTTCTGTGTGCTGTTATATATACATGGAATGCATATATATTTTGCTATGCAGGTATTCACACATATTGCCTTCCTGGTTGTTCCTTTTATAAAAATTGGTTTTGTTTAGATGTCATATCAGCAAATCTTTTTCAGCTGTTAATGATCTGCTAAAAGACCTGTAGTTAGGAATGATGCTGTAATTAAGCATAGGCTGCGGCTTAGTAGTCAAGGGAATAAACCATTTTGAAAATTCATTAGTCAAGTTAATCCAAGAAGCATTTGAGCAAATGAAACAAAATCAATTCAAGGGAAGAATGTAGAACTCTATTGATGTTCTCACCCTTGTTGATACATTGTTTGGGGTAAAGATCTCTATGTCTTCTGTATAAATATCTGTTTTTATTAGAAAATTCTATTTGACTTACTGGGTTTCTGTAGCTAAGTATTTTGTAACTGCTTTTAGGAAATAATATCACTTTGTATATGGTGAAGTAAAAATACCTCACTTGGCCAATGAAAGTCTCATATTAGTTACATACCACCCAACTTTCATCCCAGTTAGAAATTAAAGCAGATACCACCTCTGCTTTGTGTGTGTGTGTGTGTGTTTGTTTGTGTGCTAGGAAGGTTTGATTCCAAGCAGCTAGAGACCAAGGAGAGTTCTCCCTCATCTGCATGTGTATGTGCATGTACACACCTGCACAAAGCACACATATGTACTCACTGTCGAGTACTTTACTTACTGTTTCTCTCATAACACAAACTGAACCTGGTTGTATTAGATCAGTAGTTATCATTTAGAAGCAATGTTGCCCCAGGGGTATTTGGTAATATCTGGAGACATTTTTGGTTGTCACAACTGGAAAATTGCTACTGGAGTCAAGTGGGTAGAGGCCAGGGATGTTAGTAATCATCAAACAATGCACAGGGACATATCCCACAACCTATAATTATCTAACCCCAGATGTCAAGAAAGACAAAGTTTAAGAAACTCTGTTTAGATCTGTTTGTCATTCATGAATCATCACATGTTAATTGGAAAAAATCCCACCCCCCCATCAAAAAAAATCCCTTCTTCTGACATGTAGTCCTGTACAAAGATACTTTTGAGAGGAAGTAAATTTTGGTTCTGATTTGGCCCCTTATTGGCTCTGTGACTTTGCGCGAATGATTACACATTTTCCCCAAATAAGGATGATGATATCTACCCAGATTATCTACAAATGTGAATAACATGTGAGATAGGAGTGTCCTTGGAGAAGCTATACACACATATTTTTGATATATCAATATTCATTTTAATTTTTATTATTTGGAGAAGTAATCACTTGGCTGTACTATGCCCACAGTTTTTAACAAACAAGGGATAATAGGGGTGATGTGGGCACAATGTGATAGGAATCAGGGACATGGGAAAGGTAAACCAGGTAATTTACCTTTAACTACAAAGGTAAATTTCATATCATTTTTTAGTTTCTCTAGGTGCCTTTTTGGTTTAATGTTCAGTCTCATCTTGAAAACCATCTGGTCAGGTCACCTTTGGCACAATGCCATGCATTAGGTAAAGTTCATTTTATAATAGAGAATTTCCTAACTCTTTGTCATTTTTTTTCTTTTTATAGGCCCCTCTGGCATACATATATATTTGAGAAGTTCTGGGATGAAACTAAAGGTTGCAAAATGGCCTATGCAAATGCTTCTGAAGGGACATAGAGACATGGGCCAGCATACATCAGTGAATTCAGATGACATTTTCTACCTTATTTAGCAACTCAGTGATTAGATAAGAATACTAGCTTTGATCTCTTATCTGCTCTAATGTAATCTTTAATTTTTGAAATCAATTGAAGTAGACACACAGTCTTTGATTTTTTTTTTCAATGGAAATGTGGTGGTTGGCTGTCGCTTAGGTCTCTATTTGAGTCCACTTTTTTGCAAAAGCAGGTTACAAAAGTCAAAGACTAAAGAGTTGGGAAATGCAGACATTTAAAGTTGTTGTAGTCTAGCCATGACCCACATAACCTATGTAGATGTCCATATCCCCTCAAAGCATTCAAGACCAGTGGCTGCTTCCTCCTATTTCTTTCTTATAAACACACACACACACACAATGACTTCACAGGACAGCTGTTGTCCCTCCTCCTCAACAACCGTAATTACCAGGGTGTCTGTCCTTTCTTCCACTGCACCTTAATCCATCTACAGGTAGAACCAATCCACTCCCCTGACCTCTGCTCACTGGAACATCTCCAACCACAGGTTCTCCCTTTTTTACCATGACTATTCTGCAAATGCCTAAGGATAACAGCCCTGTTTCTCTTGATCTTCTTACCTCTTCTCTTTCTTTACTTTTTCCTGAGACATGGTTCTGCCTTTTTGGATTTCCAATATAAGGTTCCCTTGTTTTCTACATATTCTTTTGTGTCAATCTTCTCTTCAAAATATAATATTCAGAATAAATCACAATTGTTCCTTCAATCTAGATCATTGTGACTGTGGGTGAAACAGTGTGATGGCCATTAGGAAACCAGGGTTGCAGAGAAGAGTCAGGTAGTTTTTACAATAACGTAAATATTCGACTCTAAAATAAGTCAAATTGGAAAGTCCCAAGAGCTTTATTATCCACAGGCTGCTATTGTCTCTCCTTTGTCTCACTTACTAGTTTTATTTAATTAGCCCTCAAACGATATAAACGGTTCTGCTCACTTTGTTCAAGAATATCTTGCAGGATGTTATCTTGATGTATTCTCCTAAACTTAGTGAACTGTAAACTCTCATCTTACTTCTGTCTGCATAGATCTTACCCATGATCCATTCTAGTTTTCAATTCTCCAATCTTAATTAATTTTGCTATCCCATAAACTCTAAAAGCCTACACAATATACATTACATCTTTAAGATCTTAACACTGCCTTTTAATCAGTTTCCATTTTTCTTTTCATGCAGAATTTGTCCAATTACACTACAGTCTGTGGAATACCATGTCATACAGTCTTTGTTTGTAGTAATAGTAGCTACCATTATTGACTGCCTACCATGTGCCATACCTTGTCATTAATACCCATTGCTACTAATCTGCCCCACAACCTTGTGCAGTTAATGTTTCCTAAGAAACTTTAGTTTAAAGAAGCTAAATAATTTTTCCAAATTTATACAACTGTTATTCAGTTTTATGCCGTTTATCTGAGATCGAACCCTGGTCTCTGGTCCAAAACATTATGCTCTTTTCAGCCAAGAAAGGATTTTAGACCCTGGCCAGGAGCTGAGTTCCTAATATTCTATTTCATAGGAGGAAACCATATTTGCCTCATAAATAGTTTTTAGGTACCAGTTTCAAACCAGGAACTAATTTTAAGTTTTTGTGAAGAAACACATTCAACTTCTCAATATGAACCATGGCAGCTTGCATAGTAGAAGGCAGAGTCCCATCCACCTGAGGTCTTACGTTACGGAGATGATGATTTGTTTTGGCTCCTACTCAGTAGTCCCCATCTCTGCTTTTATGCTTGCTTACACTTTTCAAAAAGTCCTATAGTTGTTCTCATCTCCTCAACAGTCATAATGTAGATGCTGTGAAATGATCACAGCATGTTCAAGATGCATATCACTCAGGGTAACATTATCTCTGAACCCACGCTTCTCAATTGTAGCTGTAGCACCATCCACCACAGAAGGAAGCAATAATAATGGGGAAACACACACACAGGCAGACTTGCGCATACACAGGGAAGACTCATCAAAGGGAGAGCCCATCTTTATGGAGCATCAGTATCCTTCAAGGCCTAAGAAATGCATATTATTTTAATATTAAAGAATACACAGAGAGGGAGGAGCACTGGGGGGTGGTATGGGATGGGAGTAAAAGACAGAAAACTGTACAAAAAAAAACAATAAAAAAAAAGAATACACAGAAGTGATTTCTGTATATTAGTTTTCTATCCTGCTACTTTATTGAGTTCAGTTATTAATAGTATTAATTTTGGTGGATTCTTTAGAGATTTTTATATATAGTTTCATGCCACTTGCAAATAGTGACAGTTTTACTTCTTCCTTTCATATTTGAATAGCTTTTATTTCTTTTTATTGTTTGACTGCTATGGCTAGGATTTTCAGTCCTATCTTTGTCATGTTGGTGATCTCAGAGGAATGGCATTCAGGTTTTCACAACTGAGGACGATGTATGTTGAGGTATGCTCCTTCTATACCCATTTTGCAGAAAGTTTTCATTGTGGATGTTAAATTTTATTTATCAAAACCTCTTCCTATACCTATCAATATGACCATTTGATTTACCTGTGATTTTGTTGAAGTGTTGGATCAATGTATTATTTTGTGGATTTTGAATCACCTTTGCATTCCTGGTATAAATACCATTTGTTCATGGTATATAATCCTTTTAATGTATTGATGAATTTGGTTTGCCAGTATTTTGTTGCATTAGGGATTATAATTCATCAGGAATATAATTCATCAGAAATTTTGGCCTGTAAAATATTCTCTCTCTCTCTCTGTCTCTCTGTCTCTCTCTTTCTGTTTCTTTCTCATATTGTCTTTGTCTGTTTTTGGTATCAGGGTAATTTGGGCCTCATACAATGACATTAGAAGTGCTTCTTCCTCTTCAAATTTTTGGAATAATTTTACAAGAGTAGGTATCAATTATTTTTTAAATAGTTGATAGAATTTCTCTGTGAAGTCATTTGGTTCTGGGCTTTTTTTGTGTTGTTTTGATTACTGTTTCAATTTCACTGTTAGTAATCAGTCTTTTTGGATTCCCTGTTTCTTCCTGGTTTGTGTTATTTTTTGTAAATATTTTATTTATTGATTTTTAGACAGAGGGGAAAGGAGGGAGAAAAATAGGGAAACAAACATCAATGTGTGGTTGCCTCTCTCACACCCCCACTGGGAGCCTGGCCCACATCTGAGGCATGTGCCCTGACTGGGAATCAAACTGTCTACCTTTTGGTTCATGGGCTGACACTCCGTCCACTGAGCTACACTAGCCAGAGCATTGGTTTATTGTAGATGGTCTTATGTTTCTAGAAACTTATTTATTTTTTCTAGGTTAGTCAATTTATTTGGCATATTAGTGTTCATAGTATTCTTTAATGATCCTTTGCATTTCAGTGGTGTTGGTTGTACCCTCTCCCCTTTCATTTCTGATTTTCTTTATCTAGGTTCTCTCTCTTATTATTTTGGTGAATCTTGCAAGAGGTTCATTAATTTTATTTATCTTTTCATACAATTATCTCTTAGTATCTTATATCTTTTTTATTGTTTTTATAGAAACCGCAGGTATGTTATAGAGTAAAATATACAATCTTACACAATTTTCAAATAAACCATGAAATTTCAAACATGTCTCTGGTTTAAAAATATATACAATAGACAAAGGCTGCACTGGAGGGCCATGAGGTCCCCTAAGTAATCTTGTGCCTATGCAGGGGAAGCTGGGAAATGAGGGTGAGGTTGGGCTGCAGAGGGAGATCTCACCTTGGGCACATCTTTTTTATTAGATTAATAGTAAGATGGCCTTTACAATTTCCAATACAAGCTTAGTAGGTTTACTCTTCTCTGACTTAGAGACTTCTCAGGAAAAACCTTTGCAAAACATATCCTGGATCAATATCTATGTGCTTATATAAAGATTTTTAGCTTGGTTTCCAGTTTAAAATGTTTTTTTCCATTTTGTTTTTTAAAAAGATATAGTTTCTAGATTGTGTTACAATACAAATATTATAGTTGTGTATGTGTATTATCTCACAGCACCTTCTGATAAAAAGGCACTATGTAGGCAGTGACAGTAATAACACTTTATTATTCTAGTACCATTTTTAGATGTGCCTTTACTGCTGGCTTTCTATGTTGGGAATGTGGAATGCAGTGATATTGACAGACCCCAACCTATCCCAGCCTTCTCACAGAAAGTCCTGAGTGGACTCTTTATAAGATTCTTAAGGATTTTCATTTGTGTAAGAGTTGCTGCAGAATCCCTTAAACTGCTCAAAGTCACTACGTCTGTGTGTGCATCTGTGCATTTTACTTGAATAAAGGTCTTATATTTTACTTGATTTACAAAACACATCCATGACCCAGAAAGAAATGAAAAGGAAATAACATTGAGAGTCTCGTTGCCCTGTGTGTCCTCGGGAAAGGAGGGAGCAACCCTACTCTAAATGCAGTGATAGTGATTTTTGCCTAAGTGTGCAGGAATGGAATATACTCTCCCAGCTCCTCACTGGATTGGATAAGTGTGAGCTCTGGGGGTCTAAAGAGTATAACAAAGAACCCCTCAAGAGGGAAAAATTGCATAGACTGTAAAAGACAATGACAGGAAAAGAAAACTTAAGATTTCACAACTTTGCCAGTGGCCAAATATACACATCACAAACAGCCTGGAATTAATATGGATGAACATCTTTATTACAAAGAACAGAGATTCAAAAGAAATATTCAGGACCTATCTCTTTGTCCTTTGTAAGGTATCCTCTGGCATACCTTCACAAAGAAGAAAAAGAGGGAGCACTACTGCTTAATATCTAGAATTTGCAAGTCTCTGAGTATCCACCCGACAATGGTTACCACCCCCACTGAGGAACCACTAAACTTTAATCATTTTTATAACATCAGAAGAAAGATGGCAGCTGAACTATCCATTTTTTCCTTCAAATGTCAGGTGCCTACAGGAATAGACTAATCCCACTTCAGCTAGGTCAGGTTACCAGACAAGGCATATTTCGTACAAGGAGACTTCCTACAGAAAGGTGAAAAACATTTCACAATAGACAAAGGCTGCACTGGAGGGCCATGAGGTCCCCTAAGTAATCTTGTGCCTATGCAGGGGAAGCTGGGAAATGAGGGTGAGGTTGTGCTGCAGAGGGAGATCTCACCTTGGGCACATATTTTTTATTAGATTAATAGTAAGATGGCCTTTACAATTTCCAATACAAGAGATTTTTTTATACTGAAATCTTAAAAATTCCCAAGACTGTGCTTGAGACTGCAGCTTGTTCAAATAATCTTTACTACATATCTACAATGACCTGAGAATTGAATGCTTATCATGTGAAAATAATGATAACAAGACAACTGTCAACTCTGTGGAGCAGGCCCACTCACCTTTACCACCCCCTTCTTTCACTGTGGTTCCCCCCACCACCAGCATGCCTGAACCTCCTCGCCCTCTTCCTCTCTTAAGGCCATTTCTCTCTTCTTGTCTTTTCTCCTTTCCTCTCCTGTCCTGTCCTGTCCTGTCCTCTCCTGTCCTCCCCTCCCCTCCCCTTCCCTCCTCTTTCTCTCAACTCCAAGGGCCCTTCTTTTGCTAAAACTTGTATCCTGAGCCCATTTTTTCCCTACAGTTCATTTGTTCTACTGCTGTGACTATCTAAAAAAAAAACTTTTCTCTTACAATTTGCAAAGAGAAAGAACAAGAAAAATGAAAAGAAAGACCTAACATTTATGGAACACATTACAGAGTGAACAGTTCTTTAATATACTCCTATTAAATGCAATTTTCATAATAACTCTGCATGCTTATTGTATGTTGAACCCTTGTTTAAAGGTAAGGAAACAGAGGCATAGAGATATAAAGTCACTTACCTAAGGTCACAGAAATGGAAAGTGAAAATGTCAACTCAGGCAGCCTGGCTTTAGGGCCCTCAATCAGAGGTTGACACCATAACCCTCATTTGACAATGGAGAAAATGTGACTAGGTCAGGTGAAGAAAAATGTACATAAGGTTTTTCACAGCTACACACAGAGCTGGACTTTGACTGAGGTCTGTACAACTGAACATGCCTTTTCTTATACAACCTCCCCACAGATACAAATCTGTGTCTTGCATACCATTATATTGGAATTCAGCTCTCTAAGGGATACTGGTCCCTAACTCTGGTGCCTGTACCCAATTAATTAGAAAGGGTAAAGCTCAATTGCATTTTATTAATCCTATCACTCCAGAACACTCATTCCCTCATGCCATTGCCCTGGGCCTCCCTGTTGTCTAGTTTTCTCCTGGGTGCCTGGTACATTCAAGTGCGGTCAATGACACAGTTACTAAAGGGATAAGTTATAGGTTCTTTCCTCAGAAAAGTGAAGCCTTTCATAAGCCACCTGTCTCCTTTTTCAGTCATATCATCCCATGCACTCAGTAAGCACCTGTCAAGTGCCTATGCTGTGCATTTGGTATGCAGTAGTGGTGAAGAGCCAGTCTTTGCCTTATGACACTGTATGTACCTTTCTAGGTTCTTGGCTGAAGCACCTCTATAATAAAGTATGAAATAACAGGAGAGAAACAATAAGAAGTTAATAACATGTATACCTCTTGTATGCATGGGAGATACCTAAGTAAAAATTAGTAACTCCCCGAAATAGCCTAAGCTTTCACCTTACCTACTTTCTTCATTTAAAGATACAGAATAAATGCCAGGATGAGGGGTAACCAATTATGGGAGGTTACCAGGAAATGCACAGCAAAGGGGTAATGTTGTTATGCAGATTTAAGTCTTTGCTTTCTCCACTGATAAGTTGCTAGAGATCCCCTATTCTTCCAGGTACAGAAAGAGAGACAGAGGGAGACACTCCTACAAATGGAGATGTCCCTGATCAATATAAATATTCTTTAGAAGAGGGTAATTTCTTTGTTTTCAGAGCTTCTCATGTGCATGCCATTTCTTAACATTAGCCAACTCAAGACAATCATTAAGCCAAAGAGACATATTTTAGGGTGGCAATATAGGCCCTCCTTTAACACTGAAAGGCCAGGATCAGAGGCCCATGAAGCGTAGTGTCTGGTGCTGTCACTGTTTTCAGAGTATGCCCTGTTCCTGCCTTTCACATGCTTGCAGCAAACAATTTCTCTGCTTATCTCAGTCACTGACCTTCCCAAGCCTATGCTGTTTTTCTGGGTCACTAACGCATTCTTATTTCTGTATTATTAGTCTTCTTATCATATAGATCTCTAATCTTTTCCTGCAATAGATTGTTCCTTTAAGTGAGAGCTATTTCCTACCCATCTCTGTAGTAGTAGTAATGTATCCCCACTAAACCAGTGGCATGTGTAGTAAAGTCATGCTTTACAGAGTCAGGCAGAGCTGGGATCCAATCTTAGCTCTACCTTGGAAATGAAACCTGGGGAAACCTCTTAACCAGCTTTTCCTTATCAGTAAAATGAGAATTCTTTTTCCCCTAATTTTTTTGTAAATTGTTTCCAAGTTGATATTTTTATTTGGCTTTCCAGACTTGTTTTAAAATAAAGCATATTATAAGGCATCATAATACCTTAATTCAGTATTTTATAAGACTATATATATATTTTTCCACACACAATACTCATATGCTGTTTAGTGATTGCCCTTTCTTTTTTCTCTGTACCTAATAAGTGCTCAATTAAAGTTTTCTTGGTTCATTTGTTTTGTTGATTAGGTTCCTGTTAAAGGTGAAATCATATGGTATTTGTCTTTCACTGCCTGGCTTATTTCCCTTAGCATAATGCTTTCCAGTTCCATCTATGCTGCCACGAAGTGGAGGAGCTCCTTCTTTATTTCTGCTGCATAGTATTCCATTGTATAAATGTACCACTGTTTTTTTGATCCATTCATTTACTGATGGGTACCTACGTTGCTTCCAGCACTTGGCTATTGTAAATTTTGCTGCTATGAACATTGAGGTGCATAGGTTCTTTTGGATTCAACAAACAAGCAAGCAAAATATAACCAAAGACACTGAAAATGAGAACAGGCTGACAGTGACCAGAGCGGACGGGGTGGGAATTTCAGGAGAAAAGGGGAAGGGTTTGCAGGCACAAATATAAAGGACACATGGACAATAACAATGGGAGGCAGAAACGGGAGGTAGGTGGGGAGGGCTGGAGGGGTGGGCTGGGACGGGGGTAAAAGGCAGAAAACTGTAATTGAACAACAATTAAAATAATAAAAAACAAACAAATAAATAAAACACAAAATAAAGTATTCTTGGTTCATTCTAAGGTATTAGCTGAGAATTAAAGTCATAATCCTCTTTGACACAGTGGCCGGGATGTTGAGCAGCTGCATGCACCTGGTCTCTCTCAGACTTAAGGGTATAGCTCTGCTTTTTGATGAAGACTACTTTTGAATAATTTAAATTTCTCTAAAATATTAATCTCCTGAACTATGTGCCACTTTAGTTCGCTTGCCATACTCTGCTCAGGGCACTGAAATAAAATTTATAGTAGAAACCAGCTCAGAAACACAAGCACACTTCAAAATGTGTTATTTCTGAATGGAATTGGCACCAGGAGAACATTGTTTAATCTTAATGCTCAACAATGCTTAATCTTAGTTGGGTAGAGAGTTTTTCAGGACTGTAGCATATTAAAAATCTATGCTTAACACCTAAAGGAATGGTGCACACATTCGTTTACTACTGATCAAACATTACAAAGAGGAGGTGGGATAGAAAGAGACATAATGACAAGTGACAAGCATTTCCTGGTGACATTACATCCTATGTATACACTAAAATAATTTGAGGCCTTAACAATTATAAAACCACCTTTTCTTTCTATCTCCTCTCTCTTCTGAAAATGCACACACACACACACGCATGCACGCACAAACATAATTATCATAGATAAACATAAACTGTTCCATTAGACACAAAGAGGTGGTCTGACCTTTGTTTCTGGATAAAAATCTAAAGCAAAGATACTCCCTAGTAGAAGCCCTGGCCTGCTTATTAGGGGTTTTCTCTTTTTCATCTGGAAGGCCTTCTACTCTAAGGCAGAGCATTAACAGGGTGGTGCCAATTACCCAGAATATGTTGAAAGTCAATGTTGCCTGTAGTGTTGCACTATGGATTATGGATATTTCAAATGGTTTATGATATAGACCCCAATCATAATAAACTTTCTATCTATTAAGGGCCCTGAGCCTAATTTTAGCAATAAATTATATGGTTTGTGACAGGGGAGCAGGACCAATAAAAAGAGTACACATTTGAGGCTTATATAGATTTAAGGTTGAACTCCCACCCCCATAATCTAAATATATGTTCTTATCTCCTGTTCATGTCACAGAGGTTTGGTAAATGTCAAGTAAGACATCCAGTTAACCTGCCTGACAGGTAGTAACCACTCAGTAATGCTAAGGCTGATTTTTAAAAATTTTCTTATGGTATTCTTTTAAACACAAAGTAGAGGAGGGATTCTCAGTCTATTTGGGGTAAAGCCCTCCCACACTCCTCTCTTTGGCCCCACCTGTCACGGACTAACACTTTTGTAAAATACAACAACAAAAATAAGCTACTGTGAAAATAGAATAAAAAATAACAAAAATATAGAAAATACAAGCCCATAATTTACTGTTATATTCCACCTAATGAAATGTGCAGCCAGATTGCTTTAGGCTCCTCCAAGCACACAATTAAGCTCTCTGCCTGTCTTCTCCTGGACTCTGACAGAGGAATCTGGACCTGATACAGCTTGGTCTGCATACTACCCTTTGAGTAGCTAACTGAAAACAACAATATGGTCCTTAAACTTAATCTCATTAATTGTAGAAATTAGTGAATTAATCTGTCTGAAACCTTTACTTAATGCCAATGTGCACAGAAAGACCAATCTTCATTTGTAAGTGATAATTAAAACCTGACCCAAAGAAATAATCAGGCACACACAGACATCAAGGACATGAACTGAGAAATACTCAGAGAAAGTTTACCAGGCACCCCAAAAAAGATGAAAGAATTAGAGGCAGCCTGAACATTCCTCTCAAACAAGGGTCCCGATATTCACAGCAGAGAGGAAGTACAAATAAATGCATTTCACAGTGTGGAACTTTTAGGATTATATAGCTTTTCATTCCAGTTTATAACCAGTAATTATTAATACTCATTTTTTAATTATTGTTCAAGTACAGTTTTCTGTCTTTTATTCCCATCCCAGCCCACTCCCTAGCCCTCCCCACCTCCCTCCCATTTATACCCCCACTCTTGTTTTTATCCATGTGTCCTTTATATTTGTTCCTGCAAACCCTCCCCCTTTTCCCCCGAAATTCCTTCCCCTCTCCCCTCTTGTCACTGTCAGCCTGTTCTCTATTTCAGTGTCTGTGGTTATATTTTGCTTGTTTGTTTGTTTTGTTGATTAGGTTCCTGTTAAAGGTGAGATCATATGGTATTTGTCCCTCACTGCCTGGCTTATTTTGCTTAGCATAATGCTTTCCAGTTCCATCCATGCTATTGCAAAGGGTAGGAGTTCGTTCTTTCTTTCTGCTGCATAGAATTCCATTGTGTAAATGTACCATAGTTTTTTGATCCATTCATTTACTAATGGACACCTAGGTTGCTTCCAGCACTTGGCTATTGTAAATTGTACTGCTATGAACATTGGGGTGCATAGGTTTTTATTAATAATCATTTTGATGGACATCACTGCCATTTTGGTGTGATCTTCCACTTTCTACCTCTTTCGCTACATCTTACACTTTAATTCAGAAAGAGCTCTATAAAATGCACAACTGTCTCTATTACTATCTTCATGCCACTGCAAGACTTTTACTGCCCTGGTTCTGTTTGAATTTTTTGAACTCAGCTCTCCTTCCTAGCTCTGCAATTAGCCTTGCATTTAATGTTCTAATTGTCCTGAACTCTTGGAAGTTCCCTGCGTACACCTTGCCGTTTCATTCATTTGTGCCTTCTTTTGTTCTTTCAGTTTCCTCTGCTTGGCCCAACATCAACCCTTCCTTGCCTGGCTGACTTCTAATTCTCCTTCAAGATTTACTTCAGATGTCCTCTATAAAGTCTTTCCTGACTTTCCCTCCCCCCCCACCCCCGTCTGGGCTAGATTGTCCCTGCCCTTTGTGCCAGCACTTTCCTCTGCATACCTTGACTACTGAAACAACCACATTACTCTGAAACCATCTGTTTGTCCTTATTTCTTATTCATCAGCAAATGCCCAAGAAGTGTTTCAGATACAGCCATAATTGAGGTAGCTGTCATGGCCAGGTTGAGAGGCACTTAAGAATAGAGCTACATACTGATAAACCAAAAAACAAAATTTATTATACAAAAGTGGCTAAGACAAAGCAGTATCAAAGATCATCAGATTTACCCATTAGTTAAACAAGAACTGTGTGATCAAGGCAATCTATATACACGGCCCTTCCCTTCATTCTCTGCATTCTGTTTCTATTTTGATATAAACTAAATGCATATACATACATTTCAAGTCTAATCAATTGATTACCATCAGCTATCAGGACAAAGTCTTCACTTCTGGGTAGCAAAGAACATGAGACTTGGTCTAGAATAATGGAAAGAGCACTGGGTTTTGACTGAAATTTTGGCTTTGCTACTTACAAGCTCAACAAGCTTTTGAACTTTCTGAGTGTCTGTTTCCTCAACTGAAAAAGCATGGTAATAACCTATATCATAGGATTAGTTTGAGGATTATATGGCATGATTTACATAAATATCTGGTACAGTGTCAGACATAAAAATAATGATGGCTGTTATGATTTGAGGCAGCTATTTTTATTCTGTTTAAAAGCTTGCTTTATGTGACTGTTGTATAATTTCTCACAGCCTAACATTGTATTACTAGGAAATAAATTTTGGGGGGAATAAATTGAAGGCATATCACAGCATGCCTTTACTCATCTTAAAACCTTCTTAAGAAATTATAATAATATCTGATCTAAGGAGCTGTTTCTTAATCTTTCCTGTATTATAAAGATGTTGGAAAATCTGAATTTTTCTAAATAGTGGAGCACATGCTAAAGAGCTGGGATGAAATAACATGAAGGCAGGGGGAAATGTCAGAATAATTTACTGAATGAAAATAACTTCATGTTGTCATTAAAGATGAGGGTAAGTTAGATGATGTAGAAACAGCTACAGATACAGATATAAATACTTACTGTGTTTACAAATACATATATAGATTTGAACTAGTCCAAAGGACCACTAAAGAAGCGAAGTAGGGGCCAAAGAAATGCCTCCATTTAGGCATAAAAATAGATGTATGCACTTTCCCATCTTTTGAGAAAATTTGTGCTCTTGGTTTTTTGTCCAGATGTTTGCATTTGTTTATTTTTAATCTGGGGGAGAAATGGTATGGGCATTTAGGCATGGGAAAATGCTTCTGGTTTTCCAAGGAATGTGATGGGGCAATATTAAACAGTGTTAAAAATATTAAAGAACATATTATAAGTAATGTGTTAGGGCTCTGGCTCCCAGGCCCCTGTGCTCCCGCCTCTGTCAAAGGAGAACCAAGATCATGCTTAAAAAGGAGCAACAGTCAAGGTTACCTCTCCACTTTGAGCCACTGGTAATGCTATCACCCACCTTAAGTAGCCTCACTAAAAGTTGCTGGAGATAAGACTTACAAAAAATAAGAGGTCAGAAAGCATGAAGAAAGTGGGATGTAAGTTAGGAATTTAAATTCCTTGGGGTCATTACTGCTGAAATGTTAGATTTACTGCAGCAGAATATGGCCACGGCCACCAAGGTAGCTACTGTTCTCATAGCTCCCTGGGCTATGGAAAATACAACACACAACAATCAAGCACTTTCCATGTGTTCCTAAGCAAAATTGCCTCCAAAACAATACTTGACTTTTATATTTTTCTCCTTGCAACAGCCTCTGAACTTATTCCTTGACTTCCAAAAATTATTTCTTCCATCAGGACAAGGAGAGAGTCTGATTTGTTGTATGGGCTCTCTTTAAGTGCATGTTAATGCGTTCCCACTAATTATGTACCTACCAGAGTTTATGAATGGAAATTGAATAGGTGGGAACATGAACTCAGCACCCTGTGCTTCCTATCTGTGTGACGTTGACCAAAATGAGCATGAGCTCTACCAATTGAAGGTTAGATATATTATATGTAAAATCTCTTTAACACAGAGAAAGAACAAACCAAATTTTGTTCCCCTACCCTGACATCATGAGATAACTGAATATGAACATCTGTAAAGTCTAAAATATGATGCTTAGTGATGCCAATGGTGAGTTTCTCGTTTAAAAATCCTTGACAAAGGATGAAGTTCAAGTTTTTGGATGTTTCCAGAAACTGAGACACACCTAACTCCACTTTCTAACTTTTCTCAATAATATCCCTCTTCTCCTCATCACTTCACCACTTCCATGTTAATTTCCAGCCTTCGGATAATGTTTTATTCTATATTTCTGGTTGCTCATGCCTCTTGAAATGTTCTTTCTCACTCCTCTCCATCAGTGTATATTCCGTTCAACTTTCAAAGTTCACCACAACTCTCCCATTATTCATGACTATCCCCTCAACATTCTGATGCAGCTCTTCTAACCAGTGGTATGTGACATTCTGGTGGAACACAGGAGTTATCTAAAATGGACATCTGTTTTTTCCACAAGTTTCTTAGCGTTACATGACCCTCACAGTCCATTTCAGGCTGTTTGTCCTCATGCTGAGCTGAACCACTTAAACTGCCTGCCCCTATTTGTTCATTCCTTGGTCATTCATGTAACCTAAGGTGTCATTCCTATTTTTACTCCATTTTATTTAAGTCAATGTTATTTAAGTCCGTATTTACCATGAAACAACATTATTTTTAGCTAATATCTCCTAAGTCATCAAGAAGTTAAAAAATAGAAGCCATCTATTTGGTAAGATATGGCTGAACTCTTTCTTTTGCCATCTAACGACATGATTATTTCTGTACTTAATTCACTTTCCTTCACCATTTCAATATCCACTGCTTTGGCCATACATATGGCTTCTCTGTGACCATAAAAACAGCGCCTCTATGCCTGTCTCTCCTGGGTCTTCATCTTCTCCCTCTCTGCTTTTTCCCCTTTGAATTAAGACCCACTTTACCTCCTTAATTTGGAATCTCTTCATCTCATGTTACTTTTCCTTTGTTTTCAAAAGTAAAGTTTTAGAAAGAATCATTGACATGAAATACCTTTAGTGTGGCATCTGTCATTCACCCCTCTATTTACTAGATATGAGGTTCCTGAAATTCATTTCACCCAACTCTCCAGGACTCAGCATGTGACTGAGGAAAAGCCATAGTCTCTCAGGCTTGGCAGAAGTGGGGCTGAAACTGAGCTTTTCCTACTAGGATCCATGTAAACTTGAGCAATTTAAAATTTTTCTTTTCTGTCTCAGCATCTTCTTCTGTAATATTAGAGTAACTTTCCCTGTCACATAGAGTAGGAACACAAAATGACAATATGTATCAAGTGGGACATTCAGCACATTGGGAACATTGATTATTTATAAATTGGGCATCACAACAGGACTTTCTTACAATAGATAACTGTCTCTCTCTCTCCCCCTCTCAGAATTCACTTTACTTTTCCTTCAGTGATACCTCTCCCTCTTCTAGGTTTTTTCCTATCTATTTCTGGTTATCTTCTCTAATTTTCCTCTTTTCTTTTTCTTTCTTTCCTTCTTCCTTCCGTTCTTTCTTTTTCTCCCTTCCTACAAATTTTTATCTCCTACTAAATGCTATGTTCTCCAAAATTCTAAATTATCTTTGCTTTCTTTGATGCTATTGTGTTCTTTACTCACCTAGACTTTGACTTAGATAATACTAATAGCTTGAAAATTACTCATGTCCAATGCTGACTTCATGAGCTTCATTACATGAACTGACATCATAATTTGGAAGGGACACAGGCAATAAGAATGCCCATTCCAAACTCATCTCTTTCTCCAGTCAAGCACACACATTCCCTTACTGCACAGTAGCACTGGTTTCCGGGAGTCATCTTTGATTTGTTCCTCTTCCTTGTCTACTATGTCTAATAAATTAACAAATGCAGCCTCAATGCATGTTGCCTTCTTAATCTCTCTTCATTTTTTGAATTTCCAATTCAATCTATAAACGGACAAATTGTGGCCAACTCTCCCAGTTAAAACAATTTAGTAGTTATTGCACAAGAGTGTCTTTTAGAATTGCAACCCTACAAGTACCAGAAATTCCAGAACCACCAGAAGTAAAATAGCCTGGAAAAATATTTAGCATGCAAATTCCTAGACTTAATGCAGACTTCTTGAATAAGAATCTTGTGGCTGGTTGATGCTTATGCACACTGAAGTTTGGGTCTAACTCCAGAAAAAGATCTAATTCCACAGAATTGTATATAAAGCTTTGCCTAATCTAACTTTTGACTGCCTATCTAACCTCATTGTCAACCACCCTTACATGCCTGCCATGTGGTTTAATTCTTCATATCACTATGCTTTGCATAAATTCCTTCCACTCCTGATTCATCTACTGCACTTCTTCATCCTTCTTAGACTAGATCACATTAATCATCTCTCTTATTAGGGCTTCCCAGAGGCTCTTAGCTTACTGCTCATTTAAAACAAATGCCCACCTTTCATACTTCCATAAATCCAAGAGCATCAGTAAGTCACAATCCTTTGTCTTCCTGTATGGTCTGAAAGATAAAAGTATTGTACATCTTACAATATTTAAGTGTCTGTTTATTGGTTGGTCTTCCTCACCAACCTAGAAGCTTCCTAACACTTAAATACAATTAACAGCATGTATTAGGTGCTAAAAATCATGTGTTAATTGAACAATTATCTCTCTTTAAGTCATTATATCTGCCAGTTGTATCCTATCAGTCCAATAGGCTAAACCTTATCTATCAATGACTTTCTGAAATTCAAGTATTACTCTTGTATGGAAAGTTTTCATCCTCCTGTCCAATCCTGATGTTCTAAGTAAAGTGCTTTTGCAAGCTGCTTCCTGCTCATCCAATCTTCCAAGAATATTTAATTGGCCCATGTCTGTATTCCTGGTATTCTGCAAGGTAAATTATTGTCCCACCTACTCTAGTTATAGAATATTTCTTATCTTGCAGGTTTTTTTAAAGTTATAGAAGTAAAATTATTATGAATAATATTATTACAAAAATCTTATTGAAATTTTAGTTGCTAATATATTTATTGTTCCTTGTTTATAAGTAATACAAATAAAATGTATTTTTAATAACACTAGTGCACTTTTTACTTACCGTGTTTATTATTTCCTCTTAAGCAGTGAAGTTTTCCTTAGTAGTATTATTAAAATGAATGGACTCATTAGATTTGTTTGTTTGTATTCTAAAGCTTTAACTATAAAACGGATTCACTCTGTGTTGAAATGATATGTATATATCACAGAACCATGAGCAAATAGTAAATAACTAAAAGACTCTAATCATAACAAGTTTCTTCAGAAAATTGTGCTTTTGTTCTTTCTTTCCAAAAGGAAACCATGTCCTATACTGGAATGGACACAGCTTTTCAGATCAGACTAATAGGGTTGGGTCCTGGCCTTGGGAGCTGTTAGCTATGTAACCATCATAGGGAATCATCCCTAAACCAGGTTTTCCTTTTATAAACTGGAATAATGATGGGAACTTTGTAGGGCCATGATGGTAGAGATAAAGCTAACTGGGAGTGCTTATTGGGATACCTGGCCTATATCAGGCACTCAGTAAATCTATTTCTTATGCTTTTATATGTTTTCTATCATGGTGTGAAGCAGATTGGTTTTTCAGAGAGCCATTAAGGAGAAGTTGACTAACCACTATTCTCATTTCTCTGGAATTTTGTTTTTGTCAGCTTTGACAATCTTCTGTGTGGCATCACCATAAAAGTATTCGATACATGTTTGACACTGGTCTTTCAAAAAGACTGCAAGTTCTTCATGGACAAGAGCCTATGAATGCCAACACAGTGTGTGCTCAGTAAATAAAAAATCTAATGGCTGCAATACAAAATGCAGGACTAACATTATATGAGAGAAGCAATTTTGTATTTGTGATAATTTCTCTTTCTGCAAGCATGGATTCCTTAAAATGAGAAGTTAAAAATGTTTTAAATCTTTTATGAAACTAATAGTCTATATTTGTTATGACTTTTTCTGTGGTTGATTAATTTCCACACATTTAAGTCTTCACACATATGAGAAGCTTAACAAGAATTATATTTTACTGTGTATAGGGTGGTCCCTATACCTTTCTGGGTCTGAGCACACAGTGTAATTCAAAGTTGAGAGATGCCTGCATCTGCTTGTACCAGAAACCCAGCGTGATGAAGATATCTGTCATGATTAATCAGGCTAAACAGTTCTCAAGGAAAAAAGCCTCAGTGAGTTTCTCTTGCTGCAAAGGTCTGCTCTGATCACATTAATTTGTGAGGTTGAAGGCGGTGACAGTTTACCAAGGAAAATCATATTGGGGGAACCTGCGACACTATTCAAATATTCATGAGAAGCTCGTTTTGTAATCCACGGGAGAGCTGATACTTACATTTGAGAAACAGTTACAGAAAAGTTGTGTCACAAACTGCAAACATAGATAGTCTGAAGCAAAAACTGCAGGTAGCCTATTTAGGGGACACCTGTGTGCATGCCTGCTTTATGGGCCCACATGAGTATGGGAAGTGCCTGCCACTGTGTGGAACAAGAACCTGAAATTTGGCACTTAGCAGACTTTAGTCTGAATCCTGGTTCTGCCACTTCCTGTCCATGTGAGCTTCTGCAAGTCACATAATTTTGGTATCTACACCTGTAAGACAGAAAAAAGATGTACTTTGTAGAGTTATTGTAAAGTTTAAATGAGACCAAGTTCTTTCACGTGTAGCTGCTGAAAAAAAAAGTCATCACTCTACCTCCTCCTATTTCTAAGTAACTAGGTAATATGATTTAATAAACATTTAAAACTTCTCTATAAAATTATCTCCCCCATAATCTTACAGGGAGCCAGAAATTTTCACCATGGTCATTTTGTTTCTATGCTTAAAACAAGGAAGTTCCTTGTTAAAATGCAGTACTTCACTTAGGGGAGAGATGGCATATTATGTTATCATAAACATAAATTCAGATAAATATTGTGGGGGTACCTACTGTGTGTCAGGCACTGTGTTCGTGTGAATACATATACAGACAGCTAGGGGGCTCTTTAAAGGCTTGACATAAGAGAAAGGAAAGTCTGATAATAAAAGAAGTAGAGACACATTAGTAATTTAGAGGACTCTCTTCGTGTTACTCCCAAAATGAGCCTCAAATTTGGGAGGTGTTCATCATCCACAGGGCAGTGGTGGTAATGAAATTATCTCTGTCTCACTAGAAGTCTTGCTGGTGTGTATGTTGTGTGCTGCTCTGTACCAATCCAGATTATGACTTCGTTAAGAAAACAAAAAAGTCCTGGTCTTTAAATTCCATTGCCTAGAAGAGGGCCCAACACAATAAATGTTTGTTAAATTATGCCAAAGTAAAACTGGTTATAGAAGTGACCAGAAGAGATACCAGGTCATTTATTTACTTTACAAAATAAAAATTATAGCTGAGAATAATATTCCTAAGAGATTGCAACAATAGGTCCTTATCTAAAAACTCATAGATTGTGTTTTTTATCCTTTTAGAGTCTGTTACTTTTCTAATATCTTTGTCACAGATGTTTCCAAATTTTAGTGGTTTAAGGTCCAAATTTTTCTTTTTGAAACTCAAGGTCTTTTATATATCTGACTCTCTTCTCCTTTGTTGACAATTTTTGCTGAGCTTTCTTCAGCTGTTCTAGTGTCCTTATCTGTGGTTTGCTCTCATGTTCCTGGTGTCAAGTCTTTGTCCATGCTCTTCCTTTGCCCAGAATCACCTCCTCCCCCATCCCTGGGACAGAAAATTCTCCCTTTCAGCTGCAATTAGACTCTCAGTTCCTCTAGGGAACAGCCCTCTAATGCCATGGCAGCAAACATAGACCTCCATCTTCTCTTTTTCAATCCTTACTTAACTAGCCCCATGCCATTTCACATGTTCTTAACTGATTGTTTCATAATTGATTTATGATCTGTGCTATACTTCTCCAAATACATTGAAAAGACATAATGTCTGCCAGTGGAACTGTGTTGAAGATTAAGTGAGGTAATAAATGAGACTAAGATTAACTCAATAAATATGAGTTCTGATATTTTTCTTTAACTTCCTTAACTCTTCACATAGAGATAAAATAAGCTGGACTTTGGAAACATTTATTTCAATGTACATCAAAAAGAATGTTCTACACTAGAGCTTCATGCAATATTTTGCATCTTATAGCATGAAAATACCAGTCCTGCACCTCAGTTCAAGGGCAGAGGCAGATCTTGTTTATAAGCAGTTGGCTGAGGCTTGGTCTAGACAGGTTCTGCTTTTCTCCTCAAGAACAATGAGTATCAATACCTTGGTCCATCCGTGACCATTGATGGCACGCTTGAGCATCTCAACAGATGAGATCATTACTACCTGACAAGGACTCTGCTGTCATGAATGCTGAGTTTTTAAAAGAATATATGCACCCTATATTCACTGCAGCAATAGCCAAGATCTGGAAACAACCCTAGTGCCCATCCGTAGATGAGTGGATAAAATAGCTATGGTACATTCACACAATGGAATACTGCACAGAAGTACATAAGAAGGAAATCTTATCTTCTGTGACAGCATAGATGTTATTTTGCTAAGGGAAATAAACCCATCAGAGAAAGACAAATACTATTTGATCTCACTTACATGTGCAATCTAATGAACAAAATAAACTGACAAGCAAAATAGAAACAGAGGTATAGATACATAGAACAGATTGACAGCTGTCTCAGGGGAGGGGGTTTGGGGAGCCTGGATGAAAGAAGGTGAAGGAATGAGCTAAAAGCACATGTATGCATGAAACATAGACACAGACAATGGTGTGGTGATGGTCAGAAGGAAAGGGAGGCAGGGATAGGTGGAGATGAGCAAAGGAAAGGAAAGTGGGAATAGAAAGAGACTTTGCTCTGCTTGGGGCAATAGATGCATGATGCAATGTGCAGATAATGTTTTATTGAGCTGTATAGTTAAAACTTGTATGGTTTTGTGAACCAATGTCACCCCATAAATTCAATTGATACAAATAATTAAAACAGGAAATGCACTAATCTGAAAAAAAAGAAATAATGCTGAACTTTACCTCACTAAGAATTAAAGTTTTCCTCCATGATCAGTGGTTTTTAGTTTTGCCTTTTAAAATAATTTTAAAAAATTAAGTTTATACCCTTCCTTTCATATTCTCCATATTAAAAACAAATGAAAGATTCTGAAAATGCTCACCTTCTTGTTCACTTGCACTTGGAACCCTATACAATTACTCAAGAACTCCATAGCTCCTTCAGAACACCACCATTACTCCAGAATTCCACACCTACTTCAGAACCTTACAGCTATTCCAGAACCTCACATTTATTCCAGAAACCTACAGGCACCCCAAGCATACCTTACAAACATCAGTTCCCAGACTTCTCATTCCCTTGGCTCATTTTCTTCTCAGAGATTACTATCGATGCTCCTTTCTCATCTCCTCAACCACAGAACACATTTCTTAAGCAATTCTGTTGTCCAGGAGTATATTTGGTACTATAGTAACTTCTGATTAGTCATAATCAATGAACACAACACACAATATATTAGGGTTCTATTGTTGCTGTAATAATTATTAGACTTGGTGGCTTAAAACAAGCAATCCAATTAAAAAATAGGCAAAGGACTTGGACAGGCATTTCTCCAAGGAGGACATACACAGGATTCAGAGACACATGAAAAGATGCTCAATATCGTTAGCCATCAGAGAAATGCAAATTAAAACCACAATGAGATACCACTTTACACCAGTAAGAATGACCATCATAAACAAAGCAACAAACAACAAGTGTTGGAGAGGTTGTGGAGAAAAGGGACCCTAGTTCACTGTTGGTGGGATTGCAGACTGGTACAAGCACTATGGAAAACAGTATGGAATTTTCTAAGAAAACTAAAAATGAATCTGCCTTTTGACCCAGCAATTGCACTGCTAGGATGATATTCCCAAGAACCCTGAAACACCATTTCAAAAGGAGCTATGCACCCCAATGTTCATAGCAGCACAATTTACAATAGCCAAGCATTGGAAGCAACCTAGGTGCCCAACAGTAAATGAATGGATCAAAAAACTATGGTACATATACACAATGGAATTCTATGTGGCAGAAAGAAAGAAGGAGCTTCTACCCTATGTGACAGCATGGATGGAACTGGAAAGCATTATGCTAAGTAAAATAAGCCAGGCAGTGAAAGACAAATACCATATGATCTCACCTTTAACAGGAACCTAAGCAACAATACAGACAAGCAAGCAAAATATAACCAAAGACATTGAAATAAAAAATGGGATGACAGTAACCAGAGGGGGGACGGGAGGAAAT
>PVKM010005468.1:0-47705 GCA_004027735.1 Carollia perspicillata | reverse complement strand
AGGTGTCTTCAAAGCTTTATTCATTATCAAGTCCAAGTGTCCTCGTGTCCTTGAGGCTGGATTTTCTGAGAATCATCTGCAGCCATGAGCACTATGTTACATTAAACTTGCCCTGCAGCCTACTCACTCCACCAGCATCACCGTCACCTTCTGTTTCTTCTGCAACATCTCAGGTATGCAAAGTGTGTGAAAGAAATATTCTTAAAGTTCACATTTGTAGAAAAGCATTTTAAACACTGCAAAAAGTTGTACCTACATTATTGAATAACAGCTGTATACTAGTCTCTACATTAAGTGCTTTATAGGTATTAATCATTTAATTCTCAGAGCAACTCCAGGAGGTAAATTCCGATATACTATTCCCATTTTACAGATGGAAAAACTGAAACACAGAAAGGTCAATAACTTAGCCAAGGTCGCACAGTAAAATAGCAGATCTGGGCTTTGAACCAACACACATGTTGGCTTCATTTTATTTTAAACTTATTTTTCAAATGAAGTTGACATATAATACTATATTAGTTTCAGATATACAACATAGTGATTAGACATTTGTGTATCTTACAAAGTCATCACCCCCATTAGTCTAGCACCCATCTGACACCACACATAGTTACAATAGTACTGACTATATGTCTTATGCTGTACTTTGCATGTTGGGTTTATTTTAGACCCCACGATCTTAAGCACTGTGTTGTACTCCACTTACAGATTTGTGCACATGTGAGTAAATTTACCTGCATTAACTCACATATTCAGATATTTTCACAAGTTCCGTTTTCTCGAAGCACACAAAGACTGAATTTGGGGTACAAGGTGTTTATTAAGGATTAATACTAGTAAAAGGAAGGGCGATGAAGCATAATTTAGCAGAGAAAAAAGCCAAACTGTTGCAGAATTACCTCTCAGAATTCAGGTTTGTGTACCCAATGCACTAGTGGGCCAAAACATTGAGACACCAGTGCTCAGAGACAGAAACGTTTATTTGATTTCATCAAAGTGCGAGGCCGAGAGAGCAAGATTTCTTAAATCCGTCTCAGAAAACAAACGTAAGGAATGTAGCTAGGAAAGGGGCTGGGGCGGGGGAAGTTCCAGAGAACTGAGAGAGAAGTCCACGTTCCTTCAGCGACAGATAACTCTTTTTCCTGTCAGACTCCTAGGCATCAGCAGCTGTTTGTAGCTGTCTTGAAGACATTCTTTGCTTCTACAAAACAATTTAATAAATTCTCATTGGGTTCCTGAAGTTATCTTCTGCTTGACAAAGAAACAGTATGTCAGCAACACAAAATTATATTGTGAGAACAAGGAATGCTGAGTTGAAGGACCAAAATTCTGCAAAATATCTCATAATTGTGCATCAGTGATATTATCTTTAAAGCAAAAGGCAGAAACTTGACACCTGTGACTATTGCCACTGTTTAACTATCATTGTTTTTGCTTAATTAGCCATATTTTCTGTTATCTCAAGCAAAGCATACTTTTAAACATTTCTCCTGGAACTTGTTGTACAGGCGGTCCTTCAGTACGTGACTAACATACTTTCTTAATCTTTGACTGTAAGTTATATGACAACCAAAGGAATTGATTAAGAATTATATTGTTTAATTCTAGCTCCCAGAAATACCAGGGGCATTAAAATCACAAAGGGCTCGGGTATAAAATTGCAATGCAAGTCTGACAGAGCCCTGCCCACCTCTCTTGTATCTAGAAAACCCAAAGGAAACTAGATGGATGTTTATAGGTTTATTGGGAGGCAATTGACTTCAATACACAGTAGTTTCTCTAAAGACAAAAGAAGGGTTATCATTAGCAGTTATCATGTGTCCTGTCATACAGATTGGGATTAAGGGATTTTGTGGTTTTAGTATCAAAGCAGCCTGGATTTTCCCCTCCTAGTGAAACGTTCTTTCTGCTAAATGATTCTTGAAGCAGACAAGCTGCTTTCTCCTTAAGCTCTTAATGTCTAAAGTCAAAATTGATCTTAACTCCTGTTAATTTTATTTTTGAGATTTGAATTCCTTAATGTAATTACCTAGTCTAGATCAATGTCAGATGCTTGATGAAAGAACATTTTAAACTTCACTAAACAAGATTGGAAAACATAAGAAAGCACCCACAACTTTTCACTTGACCTTTGCCAAAAATCCTACTTCCACATCTTTTACCTGGCTAGTCCACAGTTCTTCCTATAACAGAGGAAGCTAGTGATTTGCTTTCTTCCCCCGTCCTCTTCCAAAGATATGGCTGCCCAGTCAAGTACAGATTTAGCATAGGTACGTTTCTAAAACCTTTAAACACGTTTGCTTACACCCAACTTCCTGCTAAAGTCTCATTCAGCTAAGAAATTCACAGAATTTCTTTCATTATCTTGTTCCCACCTTGTCATCTAATTATAGTACATAATTTTCAGATTCTTATATATGGCAGAGACATCACTCTTTTGGGGAGAGGAAAGATAGAGGAATTTTATATACTTATTAGGAATAGGATTTCTTCATAGAGAAATCTGAAATCTACTGTTTCTTAAGAAACCTCACATGGATGGTCTTGAATTATGGTTTTGAGGGGATGAAGTTGAGGACTTTCCTGCCTTGAGCTAAATCTTGGGGCATGCTATTTTGCAGTATTAAAAAATGTTTTAAAAACTCAGTAATTCGACCATAAAATGATAGTATTTTCTAGAGACAGTATTTTCTCTGAGATGCAGTTTTACCTGTGTTTGAAATTTCTCTGGAAACCAGTAGCCTCGACTATGAATATTTCCCTATATTCAGTAGGGAATACATAATACAGGATGGGGCAAAATTAGGTTTACAGTTCATATGGAAAATAGTATAATAATTAATAAATAATACAATAAACTGTATTTTGCATACTCATAACCCTAAACCTACTTTTGCCCCACACTATATATTATTTAGACTTAGTTGCTTTTTGTTTCTATTCAGAGTATAATGTTAAAACATAAAGTGGCTAAAAGAATACAGAAAAACAGATGGAAAGTTTTAGTATGAGATAAAGGAAATGGAAAATAATTAAAAGTATATTTCATCATAGTTTTCTATACCAAAAGTAAGAGCAATTACTTTCTCCAAAAGTAATAATAATGATCTATAATGAACCCTAGGCAAAGTTTATCTCACTTTCGGATGATGCTCACATTGTGTTTGTTGTAATGCTATGTCTGTAGGATGTTGTCTTGCCCATCTGTTATAGTTTGTTCTACTTCACTCCTAAACAGAGTTCTGGATTTTCTACCAACGTACAAGACCAGAAGATTGCAAACATGTTCGAACTGTCTGTGCCTTTCCGCCAACAGCATTACTTGGCAGGACTTGTGTTAACGGAGCTGGCCGTCATTTTAGACCCCGATGCTGAAGGGTGAGGAGACCATCTTTGCCTTATAGAATATCAGTTTGACTTTAGACAGTGGGGCAGATGCATTCCACTTAAACTTCCTAAGTTTCAAAAAATTACTTTCCCCCACTGTTCTACTTCTCTATTTGCTAAGATCTATACCCATGGTATTTCTGTATTTCATCAATTTTACAAAAGTCATTTTTTCATATTTTGTCATCCCTGAATTTGAGACTTGTCTTAAAATTGGTGGTATATCATGGTTTATTCAGTAGCATTTTTTTCCGGTAAAAATACACAAAATATTTCTGCATTCAAGTACATAGACTCATAGATTTGTTGATGAAAAGTGAGGAGAATTTATCATCTAACATCATACTATGTAGCGTTTTATTTCAAAATTTGCCCTATACATAAAACCCTTAGGTTTTAAAAACTTGTAACGTTGTGTATACTTTTAGAGAATTTTTGGAAACTGATATAGTAAGAAAAGGAAAGGTATATTGTCTGTGATTTGAATTTATAGGAGTAGCTCAATGTGTGGTGGTCTAGCATTCCTATAGGGTACTTCCATTTTAATAGTTATTTTTAAAAGTTTATATGACCATGACTCTTTTCTTTTTCAGTTAGGAATTTATAAAGCAATTTAACCTCATATGTAGGAGCTCCAGAGAACAAAAGGAAATGCCTTTGTACAGGTTTTACAAGGGTCCACTGGTGTTTTTATTAAAGGAATGAAAGAGGAGGTTTGAAAAGTTCTTAGCAGTAGTTAAGGCCGTAATCAATGCTCAGTAAATCGTGAAAGGCTCAGTCTCCTGAAAACGAAAGTGCCCCCTTTATTATGGCAGCATCCCATTTTAGGAATCTGTTTTAAAGAAGTGGTTGTCCACACTGGATTCGGAAGAGTCGCTTTGTGGGTTTCCAGGTAGGGTGGCCTGGGGGAGTGCAGACGTTGGGGTGTGGAGAAGACAGACCACGTGGCTGAAGCCCTGGGGCTTCCATCCCTGCGTGCCACCACCTTTGTATTTTGCTGTTTGACATACGCGTGTGATAATATTTGGGATACAGGCGGGGATTCCTTGTTTAGAGAAAAACTACTCTGAAAACAACTTCTAAACCATACTAGCTTTGAAAAAGTAACTGGTATACGTCAATCATATGAATACATATTTCCATAATTTTTACTTGATATATCAGGATATTTTTGGTTATAAGAAACAGGAAACCTTTCTTAATACTGGCTTTATTATAGGAAGGAAGTTTATTATTTCATATTATTTTATTATTTGGAAGAATGATAAGGTTTTTTAAACAGTCTAGTCAGTAGCACAATGATATTATGAGGGTTCTAGTTCTTTATATCTCTTACCTCTATTAGATGCTGTATCCCTAAGGCTTGTGTCTTTCATAAATGCAAGGTAGCTGTCCCTGGCAATTCAGATGAAATTCTTACTTGTTCATGTCTAGCAGGAGGAGGGGAACACGCTCTTCCCAAGTGTGCAGTGGAAACCTTGCCTTCATACTGGTTTGGCTCACTTGCCTCTCCTGTCCTGTCGCAGTCACCAGAGTGCCAGGGTGCTGGATGGATTGGATCAGTCCTATTCAAATGTGGTGCTCAGGCTGGTGTCCATTCATGCGGTTTTTACAGAGCACAAGATCATTGTAAATCAACTACATCACTAAACACAGTGTTTAGCTCCTATGACTTTTTTTTTAGACCTCAGTTAAGGAAGCAATGAGTGGATCAACATTTATCTGTTCTCAGTGTGGTGACTCGGGCACTGGCCTGCAGTGCCCGCGGCATCATGGAAGAGATATGAGACAAATTCACACGAACTACGGAGTCCTGTGGAGAAAAAGGGGATGGCATGGCCACCCTCTCAAGGGGAGAGAGAGCATGTCACGTCTCTGCCTAAATAAGCTTTTATTGAGTTTTTTGCACAGGAATTCAGGTACAACTTATTAATCATTCTCAGACAGTAAGGATCAGATGATAGATAAGGAACTATTAGGGCTTATTTTGAGTCAGGGTCTATCATCTAAAAGGCTATAAAACTTTGGAAAGTAAACTCGTTTCCTGCTCGGGTCTTTATCATTGAACTAAAAGCATTCTTAGCAAAGCAGGCCTCACAGGAATTTACATATCCTTTTTCAGGCCTGATTACTGGAGAGCCTGCCCTTTCCAGCACAGGGCTGCACTGCCCTCTGTCATCGTTTCAGGCTTAAATCAGGCAGAGGAGGCAAGGTAGCCAAGGAATTAGGAGAAATGAGGACTCGGGCTTCGTCAAGCCGAGGGGTGAGGATCCATCACCCCTGTTCTCCATAGCCCCCCAAGTCCTTCCCTGGGGCCTCCACATTATCATGCCTGTCTTAGGTCGTTCCCCCCTTGGGGAATCTTACCCGTCATTGGCTAACTGATCAAGCATTGGAGGCCAGTTATGAAAAAAAGGAGCAGAAGCAGTGCTCCTGCCAGGGAGATAAGCTCTGTCTCCTTAGTGGCTTATGGTCCAAAGGTTGCTCACTCAGCCTTAGCCATGGCAGGGTTATAGATCCCGAAAACAGGCAGGGTGGTTCCTAACAGTCTGGTAACAAAACAGGTCTGCCAAATGGCTGCTTTAAGTAGCAAGGCTAGTTTAATTGGGATCTACTACCAAAATGGAATGCAGTCACCTTCTCCTGAGTCATAGCAGGGAGGAATGTATATCTGAAAGTAATCAACTTCTATGAAGGAAGATGGGAAATAAATGTATAGTTGTTCAGCAGTGTCTGATATAAAGGACAGAGAATTTTAATAGTCAGCTGTTTTTGCAACAAGGTTTTTATTTTTCACGTGAAGGATCAATTCTATTAAAATAGGTTTGTTTTATTTTTGTGGAACAATATAGGACTTACGAAAGAACTTTTTATTGTCTTTTTTTACCTCTTCAAGCTAGAGTGTGTTTGGTCTTTGACACTTGGAAAGATTTTCTGTAAAGTCCAGAAAGCAATGGCAATTGTGTTCACTATCATCTTTTCTTTGTCTATTCAGTCAAGCAAGATATGGGAAGAGCTTTAAATAGTAGAATACAGGATTTATTCTTAGTTTTTGCTGCTTATTTCTTTCTTTTTCCACTCTTTCCTACTAGCAAATTTCCCACTAGTCCATTAGTAAATTCCACACGTACTACCCCCAAAATATATCCCAAGTTCAGCCACTTCCCTGCATCCTCGCTGCTACTTTCCTAATTATGCTTCCACTCTTTCCTCCCTAAAATCCTTCTCCACACAGCAGCCTAAATGATCTTTCAGAAAGGAGAATCAGATTATTTTTCTTCTTGCTTTAAAGTCTTCAATGTGAATGTATGCTTTAAAACTGGCACTTAAAATCCAAACTTTTAATAATGGTCTTCAAAGCCCTATATATCTATTATCTACTTTTGCAATACTCTTCCCTCCTCAGCTACTGAAACCTAGCCATCCTGGCCTTTCTGTTTCTCTAAATTGCCAGATTCATTACACCCTAGGGCCTTTGCACTTGGATTTTTCTCCATCTGAAGCAATGCTCAAATTGGTCCTAGATCTTCACATACCCATTTCCTCCTTTTGTGATTCTTCAGGTCCCCACTCAAACAGCATCCTCTCAATGAGGCTTTCATTGACCACTGCTAAATTATAGCTGTGTAGCCCGCCACAACCATTCTCGATCATGTAATCCTCTTTTGTTTTCTACAACTTGCACTTATCTGTAATTTGTTTATCTGTCTCCCCCATTAGAATATGAGCTCACAGATCAGGCTCTTTGTCTTCCTTGTTCACTGCTGTATTCCCAGTGCCTTAGAACTGTGTCTGGTACAAAGTGGATACTTGATGAAGCTATGTTAATTTAATGAATGGATGGTTGACTGTAAGAGACTTATATCTCACCTCTAAGTTATACATTCTTTAGTGGCATATAGATAAAATATAACATAATTGTCTTAGATAAAATCCTTGAGAGGGATGCTTTTCCTTTTTATTCTATCAGCTTGCTAAGTAATCAAGACTAATTCCTTGAGTGGCAATAATATGTTCTAATATTGATCACAGATTTCTTCTCTAGAAACTTTCATTATAGGAAGAAAGTTAAGACTGAAACAGTACACTATGATTAAATGCTAATTTTGTAGTACAGACATGGTTCTATAGAAGATTAACATCTGTATTTGGAACATTGAATTACTATTTTTCTGTCTGTTCCTCTTACTAAAATGAGCTTTTTAAGAACAGGGGCAGTGTCTTATCTCCAACCTCTAGACTAGGATATTACAGATCCTGCATAAGTATATATTTAATTACTTCATGTGACTGAGGAATGTAGACATACAAAAAGGCTTCGTGAAGATAATGGGTAGAGCTTGGACAGATGGAAGTCTAGATTTGGTAGCTGCTAAGATATAAGGAATACACATTCAGGTTTGGAAATCATCACTGGTAATACACAAAGGAGAAATAGAGGACATAAAGAGCAAAGGACCAGAATCTGAAACTTGAGAAGAATGATAGTATGAGGAAGGGGAGGAACCATTTGGAGAAAATATTGAGAAGATGTACGATGACAAAGTGTCAAGTAGAAAGCTAAAAAATGAAATATGTTCATGAGATGTAGCTTTTGATGGCGTTTATACTTTCTGAATAAAAATCTGGAAGGGAGAAGAATCTCCAACTATGTTTTATAGGCAGCTATATAAAATGGCAAATAAGATCAGGGGCTCTGGAGTAAAACTCCCTAGTTTTAAATTCCAGCTTTTAAATCTATATTATTTTAAAGGAGATAAAAGCTAACATTGTATTTACTGAGGAAGGCAATATACAAGGCACTGTATTAGGCATGTTGCATAAATTATATAAATTTTCACAACCACCTTAGGTAGGTAATTATCCTCATACATAGATAAGGACACAGAAGTTAAGTATCTTCAAAAAATCATTTAGCTACTAAATGATGAAACTAGTGCAACCAACCAAAAAAACAAAACGGAGATTTGGATGCCTGTCACCACAAAAGCCAAACTCATGAGGCAGATGCTGGAGTTGAAGGAGAGAGGTTTCATTCAGGTGCCTTGTTGTCTGGGAGAATGGCAGAGTCTCAGAGCTCATGGCCTCCACAAAACCAAGACAAACGGCAATGTCCAGAGTTTCTGCTCCATTTTAAAGTGCAGTCCTTTAAAGCCCACAGGTAGTTGCTAAGCAGTCATCCAGGTAGTTTAGCTTGTTCCAGGCCGCTGCCTGTGCGAAGCTCCCCCACTGGAGCCTGTGTGTGGAGTTCATGTGACCATGGGCTATGTGGCTGCTAGGGCCACAAGGTCATGTGCACCTGAGAGAGAGCACACAAATGCTCCAGCAAAGGCATCACCAGGTTGGTGAGAGAGAGACTCCCTCCTGTAAGCCATGGGCCACATGGCCTTAGCAGCCATGTGGCTGATGAGAGAATAGGCCAGTGCCCCATGCAATTGTAGGTCACAAGCAAGCGAGCCACTAGCAAGAGAGCATTTCTTGGTTCCCCTTGGATTATGTTAGTTTGAGTGTGGGATGGACCAGGCACTTTCATGCTTCGGGTGAGTCCACTTCCCAACTAATCCCTTCTTTCTCCAGGCTAAACTGGCAGGCTTTTTTGGTCCAGCACCTCTCCCTGAGCCATTTGACTTCTGTGGTGCATGTGCTTGTCTTCCCCTGTTCCCACTCCTAATTTGGTACCAGAAGGGGGGAAGACTTCTTCCTACATAATTATCTTGCTAGCCTTTTGCACACTCAATGTAAAAAACCTACCACCCCTACTGCCATCTTGGCCAATGGGGGAGACTTCCTGGTGTTCTGAACAGACTGTCAACCAGTAACAATAGTACAGTACCATGATGTAAACACTCAAATACTGTTAGTTATAAAGAAAGGGAGTAGATTGTAGGGAGTAAATGGGAACATCTGTATAGAATTAACATTCAGTAAGTTTATTGTTGGGGACATCATAATAGTTTATCACTAAGTGAAATACTCTATAAGCTAGAGGAAACTAGTTTCAAGTGAATGTATATTTTCAAGATAGGAGAGGCTTACTTGGATAATGAAGGGCTGTTGACAATGGATGGGGTTCATTGAATATATGGGGAATTTACTTTCTGGGAGAAGATACAACTTTTTCTGAGACAAAAGAAAAGGTGACCCTATAGCTATAAAGAAAGATGTGTTAAAAAATGTGACCAGAGAAAATTTGGAATGGCTTTCTTTCCTAAAAGAAAGAAGTTGGAGGTGTAAGGTCTGTTACTGAGATTGATGGGGAGAGACTTAAGGAGAGACTGAGATCTGAAACTGGCGCCAAATACAGCACGGAGGGCCAGCTGAAGCTGGGTGGATTCTTAATTAGAACTGTTTGCATAGTCAGAGTGCCTTCAGTTTAAGAAGAGAGGCAAGAATCACAGTGTGAAGAGTGGCCCTTGCTAGTGTATTAGCCCAGAAATGCAAGTGGCTGGGACTGCAGGAAAGTTGTGAGAGCCCAAGTGAGGCGAATGAGCAAGGCAGTTTAGTTTCAATAGATGCGAAAGGCAACCCCAGCCTGTGAACTAACATAATCCACTGGGTAGAGAATTGTTCTTTTGGAAAAAGGAAATAAAAGTTAGCTTGGGTAAATATGAAAATATCTCATTTGATGAAGTGAAATTTACAGCTACTTAAAATTTTCCTCATTTTTTTCTGCTTCAAAATGTAACCATAACTGCTCTTACCTAATATTAAAATGCACTAATATGGAGTTAATGTAAAAGTATCCATGTTTACTCCTAAGTGAATTTATGTAAGGTTTATTTTACCTCAGTTCATTTATACAGACATTTATTAATCTTAAAATGAAAAGTGTGCTTATAGGAATACATACAAATATGTGGCAAAGCTGAGTTGAACAAACTGATTCCGTACCGTGGCTTACTATTCGTTTTAAAGGTGTTTACTGATCTCTGTGACTTCACTGCTTCTTTTTCTCCATCTTCTTTTTAAATAGACTGTTTGGATTGCATAAGAAAGTCATCAATATGGTACACAATTTGCTATCCAGTCATGACTCCGACCCGCGCTACTCTGACCCCCAGATAAAGGCGCGGGTGGCCATGTTGTACCTCCCTCTGATCGGCATCATCATGGAGACTGTTCCTCAGCTGTATGATTTTACAGGTACTCAGTCTCTCTGAGACAGATTTTAAAGGCAAATCTCAATATCTACAAGCATTAGAAATTTTCTTGGGAATAAAGATATTATTTTAAGAAGAGAACTATAAGGAAAGATACACTGATATAAGTTAACTGTATCACTAAATACCTAACTGTATCACTAAAAATCTTTTCACAATGTGAGAGAATCCACTGCAAGTTTTCTAAAAGTAGTTTTTATGACAATTTACAATAATAATTGTATAGTATTTCTATTCCTACTTGTTAGGAAATAGAATTTTGTGTACCTTCTGTTCCTCTAAAAAAATACAAGAAAACCTGAAAGCTGACTACTACCATCAGTGTCAATTTTATTCATATAAATATAATTTAAAATGAATATTCACCTGAATAAAAAAAATTGGGTGTATTGCTGACATTTGGGTTAATAAGATGTTTTGTTGCTTTTTAAAAATTAGGAGCAATAAATTTTTTCTCTTGTTTTTCATATTTAGAATTTACTTGAATTCCTTCATTTGCTCTAAAGAAAATACTATAGGATGCATTTAAACTAGATTATTAACTTGATAAAAATACTTCCAGTTCAATAAAAACAAAAACAGACACTTACTACCTGATATGTATTAAGAACTTTGCTAGGTGCTAGTGATACAAAGGTGATCCTTTGTATCACTAGCTAGTGATCCTTGCCTGTAAAGTATTGATAGTTGAGTAATCTTTTCAGTATTTTAATCACTAAAGTGGATTTCCTTACTTGAAGGCAAAAATGTTTAAATTATTGTATCTTCCTTTACTAGCAAGGTAAAGTTCACTACAAAACTATAAATTATTACGGAAGAATGAATTGGTGTTTAAATTACTGAAAATATTGTTTGAAAGAAGTAACTCTAAGGATAAATACTACATATTAGCAAGGTTTTTTTTAAGAGTAGTAGAGAATAGGAAAAGGAATTGCATGCTCAATAACTAAATTAATCTAAACAGAAGCTGTATTTTTTTATTTTTGGATTATTTCTTCCAGAAACTCACAATCAACGAGGAAGACCAATTTGTATAGCCACTGACGATTATGAAAGTGAGAGTGGAAGCATGATCAGCCAGACAGTTGCCATGGCGATTGCAGGAACCTCAGTTCCTCAGCTAACAAGGCCCGGCAGTTTTCTCCTCACATCAACGGTAAAAACAGCCCTCCTACAGAAGTTTTTTCTGGAAAGACAGATATTTACAAGGAAGTCCTCTTAAGTAACTCGATTATTTATTGTCTTAGCTGATGCAGAAGTACTCTGGCTTGGTTGACGGTATAAAGCTTTGTCTTCTGTCATTCAGAATTTTGAAAGTTGTCTATATAGCCTATTTTTTTAAAGCCATTTTAATCTTAATCAGCCCTGAGAGATATTCTCAGTTGTTCAGCAATTGAGATATTTTTAATCTGTGAAGAGTTATACATTTTCATGTTTAAAAAAATTGGTATTTGCTCTGCCTGCATAATTTTCCCCCTTAAAGAGGGAAGGATATGGGGGTAGGGAGACAAATTGCCAGTAGAGCAAGATCAAATTCTAAAAATTTTGAATGACTTTCTTTCAGAAGAATGCAACATTTATGGAAGCTGTCCTACTTGACAACTTCTAAAAAAAAGGTTTTACAGGGATAATTTACATATCAAAAGATTGACCCAATTTTCAGTGTACAATGTCATGGTTTTTAATATATTTACAGAGTTGTGGAGCTGTCACCACAATCTAATTTTAGAACCTTTCCATAACTCTAGTAAGAGCCCCTAGGCCTATTAGCCATACTCTCTATTTCCCAAGCCTCAGCCCCAGGCAGCAACTAATCCATTTTTGTCTGTATAGGTTTACCTATTTTGGATATGTTGCATAAATGGAATTATACACTGTAATCTTTTGTGTCTCACTTCTTTCACTAAGTGTGATGTTTTTGAGGTTCACCCATGTTATAACATGCATCAGTATTTTTTTTTATTGCCAAAGAAATAGTATTCCTTTGTATTATTATACCATATTTTAAGCATTTTACAGTGGAACATTTGCATTATTTCTACTTTTTGGCTGTTGGGATATGCTGCTGTGAGCGTTGTAGACATGTCTTCATGTGCACATGGGTTCTCATTTTTTGTAGGTAGGTACCTAGGAGTAGGTTTGCTGGGTGGTGTGGTGTCTCTATGGTTAAGGTTTTGAGAAACTTCTAAACTCTTTTTCAAAGTGGCTGCACCATTTTACATTCTCACTAGCAATGAGTAAAAGGTTCCTGTTTCTCCAAATCCTCGCCTACACTTACCTTCTTTTTACTTTTTGGAAGTGGGTATGAAGTGGCATCTTGCTGTGGTTTTGATTTCTATTTCCCTAATATGTACCAATGTTGAGCACCTTTTATTTGCTTATTGGCCCATCTTTCTGTATATCTATCTTGTTTAGATAAAAGTCCATTCAAATCCTTTGCCATTTTAAAATTGTGTTATCTATCCTTTTGTTACTGACCTGAAAGAGTTTTTTATATATTCTGGGTACAACTTCTTTATATATGATTTCATATATTTTCTCCTATTCTGCGGATTATCTTTTTGACTTCCTTTTTTTAAACATTTTATTTACTTATTTTCAGAGAGAGAGGAAGGGAGGAATAAAGAGAGGGAGAAACATCATGTGTGAGAGATATACCGATTAGGCCTCTCATGTGTCCCCAACTGGGGACGTGGCCTGTGACGCAGGCATGTGTCCTGACTGGGAATGGAAGGCAACCGTTTGGTTCACAGGCCAGCACTCAGCACACTGAGCCACACCAGCCAGGGCTGTTTTCATTTTATTGATGGTGTCATTTAAAGTGCAAAAATTTTTATCTTTGATGAATTCTAAGTTACCAATTTTTTCTTTTATTCCTTGTACTTTTGATATTACACGTACAGAAGAATATATAAAGGACATGTTCAGTTCAAGTAAAGTAATAGAAAAAACAGTGATATACCTACCACCCATCTTCAGAAATAGAACATTGCAAATACTTTAGAAGTTCCCAATCTGCCCTCAATGTGCTCCATTGCTCCCCTCTAAATGACCACTGTTTTCAATTTTATTGACTTTTTTATTTTTTAAGCTTTTCTTTTGGTGAAATATATGGCACATGAAAAAGATTGTGAAATATAAGTGTACAAGGTAACAAAATATAAAATAAACACCTTTGTAGTTACCACTTAGGACAAAATATAGAATATGGGCTACCTTTTAAAATCTTTAGCATGCTTTTCTCCACCACAACTATTTACCAAGCTCCCATTATCCTGACTAATGAAGTAATTGCTTAATTTTGTTTATAGTTTTACCATCTAAGTTTGCATCCCTAAATTTTATAGTTTAATTTTACATTGTGTGTTTAATATTTATACAGGTTACAAATTGTTGCTATAATTCACAGATTTTATTTCTGCACGATAGTCCATTTTCTGACTATGGGTCAGATTATTTACCCATTCTGTTAATAGATGCATGGGTGATTTCTGATCTTTGGTTATTACAAATAGCAATGCTGCATATTCTTCTATATGTATCCATTGTGCATGTATATACTGTTATTTAGGATATTTTGTAGGAGTGGGATTTGCTGGGTCATGTAACATGTGTTTCTTCAGCTATACCAGCTGTGCCAGAGGGTGTTTTCAGAAGGGCTCATCTCAGTTTACACTTGCACCAATGAGTTTCCTTTCTCTCACGTGTTCATCATCACTTAGAATTTTCAGACTTTTCAACTTTTGTTGGTCTGCTAATTTATAGTTGTAGTTCATTTCCCTGATGTCTTATGATGATGCACACTTTTTTCATATGTACGTTGACCATTTGTATTTTCTCTTTTAAAGTGTCAGGAGTATTTTGCCCATTTTACATTGGGTTGTTTGCCTTTGCTTATATGTTCTTGATCAAACCTGTTGTCAATTATAAGTGTTTCTTATATTTTATGTGCCCTGTTTTTTCACACACTTAAATAGTAAATTTGATGATTAGAGTATCTTATTTGTATTTTTTAAGGATTTATTTATTTATTTATAGAGGGGAAGGGAGGGAAAAAGAGAGGGAGAGAAACATCAATGTGTAGTTGCCTGTCACACACCCGCCACTGGGGACCTGGCCCGCAACCCAGGCATGTGCCCTGACTGGGAATCGAACCAGTGACCCTTTAGTTCGCAGCCCACGCTCAATCCACTGAGCCACACCAGCCAGGGCTAGAGTGTCTTATTTTAAAATACTTTTATTTGTCAGTCTTTTCCTAGTATTTTTTGTATCTTATTTAAAAAAAATTTTTTTATTCCAAAAATTGAAAGGCTTTCCCTTATATTATTTAAAAGTGTTTTTCCTTTTATATACAATTTTAAAATCTACAGGGAATTGATTTTTATGAACAGTGGGTTTTGGGGGATCCAGGTTCACTTATTTATATATTATACCAAATCATCTCAATATCATTTATTAAAAGGTAATTTTTTCTATTGCCTTTGGAGTACTACCTCTGTATGGTCTGTCAAGTAGAGAAAGTCTTCCTGCATTTAAAAAAAATTTCTTGCCTAATTCTTGGTCCTTTCTATTTCTACATAAATTTTATAATCCCCTTACGAAGTTCCACTAAAATAAATGAAAGCCAATGAACCTGTTGGGATTTTGGTTGAAATTGTATTGCATCTGTGGATTAATTTTGGAGAAACACTGATATGCTTAGACTGTTGGGTCTCCTAATCCCTGAACATGATAGATCTCCCCATTATTTAGGTCTTCTCTAATATCCATGAATACGTAAATTTTTATAGTTTTCACCAAAGAGGTTTAGTACATATTTTCTAGATGTATTTTTGATATGTTATTATACTATAAATAAAATAACATATATTATATATAATCTTATATTCTTATAAAATTGGTTTTCAAAAATTCTGTTTTCTGCCCTGGCTATGTGGCTCAGTTGATGGAAGTGTTGTCAGGTACATCAAAAGGTTGTGTTCAATTTCTGATGAGGGCACATACCTAGGTTGTGGGTTTGACCCCTGGTTGGGGCCCGTACAGGAGGCAGTTTCAATGTTTCTATCTGTCTCTCTCTCCTCTTTCTCCTTCTCCTTCTCTTTCCCCTTCCCTTTCCCTCCCTCCCTGCCTCCTTTCCTCCTTCCGTTCATTTCTAAAAATCAATGAACATATCCTCAGGTGAGAATTCTAAAAAATTCTATTTTTTAACTGTTGATTGTTTTTATGTGGAAGTAGATTTGATTTTTGTACAATAATGTTTATTTCAAACAAAATTGTTAAACTAACGTCATGCATAGATTTCTTTTTCGTACTTACACAATCATCTGTGAATAATTGCAGTTTCATTTATTTTATAACTTATTTTACTGGATAGAACCTTCAATATAATGTTGAATAGAGGTGATAGTTGGCATCTTTAAAGGGGAAATTTGCAACATTTCATTCTTAAACAAATGTGCTATGGTTTTTTTTAATTACCTTCATTATATTATGGAAGTCCTGGTCTGTTCCTAGTTTGCTAAGAGTTTTGTTTTTTAATCATGAATACTTGTTGAACTTCATCATGATTTTTTGTGTCCATTGAGATAGTCATGTTATTTTGCTTTTTAATCTTTTACTGTGACCCCTTTTCAATTAATTTTCTAGTGGTAAACATACTTTGAATTTGTGAATTAAATTCTGTATACAAATGAGTTTGGTTTGCTATATTTTGTTTATGATTCGTTTATCTGTAAGATTGCCTGTAATTTTTTTTCTCATAATGTTCTTTTCAGGTATAGAATCAGGCTTAAGATAGCCAATTAAAATGAGCTAGGAAGTTTACCTTTTTCTGCTCTCTGAAAGTACTTGTTTAAAATTGGAATTATTTTTTCCTGGAATATTTGGATAACTTGTAGGTGAAGCCATCACCTGCAATTTTTTTTGAAAGTTCTAAAACTACTGGTTTAATTTCTTTGATGACTGTAAGAGTTTTCAAGTTTTCTATTTTGTTTTACACTGGTTTCTGAAAAATTTATTTTACTGGATATTTACTCATTTTTTTGACATGCAAAGTGGTTTCAAATATCTTATATGATCTTTTTAATGTATATAACATCTGTATTTAGTTGTAAATATTTTTATTTATGTGACTGGCTTTTTGTACCTTTTTGTCTTGAATCAGCCTCAACAGAAATTTCTGTATATATCAAGTCTTTATAAAGAACCAATTTGGGGACAGTGTTGATCCTTATTTTTGAATGTTTATTTTTATTATTTACTGTCTTCTACTTTCTCTGGGTTTATATTTACTGTCTTCTTTGTTTTTCTGACTTTTTGTTGTTGTTTTAAGAATGCTGGGGTGAGTTAGAATTTTCCACCATTACAATTTTCTTTTCTCTCTTATTTATTTATTCTTAGAGAGAGGGAAAGGGAGGGAGAGAAACATCGATGTGAGAGAGAAATATCCCTCAGTTGCCTCTCACATGCCCCAAACTGGAGACCTGACCCCACAGTGCAAGTGTGTGCCCTGACTGGGGATCAAACCAGGTTCACAGGCCAGCACTGAATCCACTAAACCATACCAGCCAGGGTGTCTTCTTCTGACTTCCTGAGATGGATGCTTAATTCGCCAATTTTCACTCTTCTTTGATACATATTTTAAGCCTATACACTTTCCTTTAGTTATTGTTTTAGTTATTTTCCATAATTTATACACAGAATTTTCATTATTTAGTTCAAAATATATCTAAAGTTTATTATGACTTCTTTTTATTTTTTTTAAAGTACTCATTTTTTTTTAAGATTTTATTTATTTATCTTTAGAGGGGAAAGGAAGGAGAGAGGGAGAGAAATATCAATGTATGGTTGCTTCCCATGTGTCCCCTGCTGGGAACTGGCCTGCAACCCAGGCATGTGCCCTGACTGGGAATCGAACCACAGTTGTTTGGTTCACAGGCCTGTGCTCAATCCACTGAGCTACACCAGCCAGGGCTATTATGACTTCTTTTTAGACCTTGGGCTATTAAATTGTTTTTCTTTTAAAATTTCCAGTCATATAAAATTTATAGTAATCCTTTGTTTCTGATTTTGGCCTATTTGCATGATTAGAGAACTTGCTTTTAGAGAAATTACTTAATCTCTGGCCTTTACTTTCCTTACCTATAAACTAGAAATAACAGTAGTTAATACTTTTATAAAATTATGAGTTAAATAAGAAAAAGTGATGAATGTAGTATCTAGCACATTTCAAATTTTGTTGTGTTTTGTAATCATTATCATCATTATTGTTTTACTGTTGTCCTAAATTCTTATTGTGAAATTCAAATGATATTACCTGCTTTATAATATTGTTGGAGAACCAAATGAAATAATGAATGTCAAGAGGTTAGCATGATGACTGGACAGAGTAAATATCCAATAAATGGTACTGTAAACAAGTTCCTATTCTTAGTTTTTCACTTGTATTTTACATACTATATATTGGGTTGGCCAAAAAGTCTGTATGTTTTTTCTATTAAAATAAAAGACACATTTTTCATTTTCAGCAATAGCTTTATTGATTTGGATATTTTGAGTATGTTGGCTATCTCACACGGTATAACTTTGATTGTTCTTGATTAATGTCTTGATTTGATCACTATCTACTTCAGCTGGTCTACCCCACCAATGTAGCATCTCCAGCACATAATTTCACAAACCACTTTTGAGATGTTCAGTCTGTCACAGCTCTTCTCTATACACTGCACAGATTTTTTTTTGCATTTCAGTTGTGTTTTTACCTTTCTTGAAATAATAAAGCATAACATGGCAAAAATGTTGTATGTTTTCTACCATCTTCAATATTATAATGGCTACACAAAAATTCACCAATTTTGATGATTTTTTTAAGCATGCTGATATGACAGCTGTCATGATATAATCTAATAAAGCTGTTTTGAATGAAATTAAAGACAACTAAGCACTACTAGAGCCATTGTATGGGAAAAAACCAAACAAACTTTTTGGCCTGCATAATATTACTGCAGATTGAAAATTGAAACTAGCACTTTAACCTTATGTGCTCTATGTACAAATGCTTTTTACGTATATAACATTTAACGTTTTTTTTGCTTTGTGTTTTCTATTAACATCTCCTGGAAACTGTAGCACAGATTAAAACAACCTTCTTTTGCCAGGAAAGGTTCAGTAAACTTCAGTACCTTAAGTTCGAGTTTCTATATGACTTATACAAGTATATTCTGAATCAAATGGTTCTTTTTAAACATTTGATTTTTAAGCAGTTTTTGTTTTATTGCTTTTTTGAAAAAACTGACAACTCCACTGCCAAAATGGCCATTGACCAATCTGTCTCATTCTTTTGTTCTTGCTTTTCAGAGTGGCAGGCAGCACACTACCTTTTCAGCAGAATCAAGTCGGAGCCTTTTGATCTGTCTACTCTGGGTTCTCAAGAATGCAGATGAGACAGTTCTACAAAAGTGGTTCACAGATCTCTCGGTCCTGCAGCTAAACCGGCTATTAGATCTGCTTTATCTCTGCGTATCATGCTTTGAGTACAAAGTAAGTGATCATTATGCCTTTGCAAAGAGGAACAAGAGAGGAAACAATGTGGAAAAAGAAGAAAATTTTATCGTCACCTCTTATTTTGTAATGTTTAAATTTTAGGGAAAGAAAGTGTTTGAAAGAATGAATAGTTTGACCTTTAAGAAATCAAAAGACATGAGAGCCAAGCTTGAAGAAGCTATTCTTGGGAGCATAGGTGCTAGACAAGAAATGGTGCGCCGAAGCCGAGGACAGCTTGGTATGTGTACATACAATACCTTCTTCTTGTGAGAATGTTTTCGATTTCCTTCATGTACATATTATAATGATCATTGTTGCAAGGCTTCAATGATAATTCCACACTTTTAAAAAAGTATTTTTAGGGTGTTATCTTTGCCTTTATTTTTTAATGTATTTTATTGATTATGCTATTATAGTTGTCCCAATCTCCCCCTTCATTCCCCTCCACCCTGCACACCCTCGCCCACCCACATTCCCCACCTTTAGTTCATGCCCATGTGTCATTAGTTCTTTAGTTTCTACATTTCCCATACTATTCTTGCCCACCCCCCCATCTATTTTCTACCTACTGTCTATTCTACTTATTCTCTGTACCTTTTCCCCCTCTCTCCTTCTCCCACTCCCCTGTTGCTAACCCTCCATGTGATCTCCATTTCTGTGGTTCTGTTCCCTGTTCTAGTTGTTTGCTTAGTTCGTTTCTGTTTTTGTTTTAGGTGTGGTTGTTAATAATTGTGAGCTTGCTGTCATTTTACTATACATGTTTTTATCTTTTTTCTTAGATAAGTCCCTTTAACATTTCATAAAATAAGGGCTTGGTGATGATGAACTCCTTGAACTTGACCTTATCTGAGAAACACTTTATCTGCCCTTCCATTCTAAATGAAAGCTTTGCTGGATAGAGCAATCTTGGATGGAGGTCCTTGCCTTTCATGACTTCAAATACTTCTTTCCAGCCCCTTCTTGCCTGCAGGGTCTCTTTTGAGAAGTCAGCTGACAGTCTGATAGGAACTCCTTTGTAGGTTACTGTCTCTTTATCTCTTGCTGCTTCTAGGATTCTCCTTCATTTTAATCTTGGCTAATGTAATTATGAGGTACCTTGGTGTGTTCCTCCTTGGGTCCACCTTCTTTGGGACTCTCTGAGCTTCCAGGAAGTCTATTTCCTTTGCCAGATTAGGGGAGTTCTCCTTCATTATTTTTTCAAATAACTTTTCTACTTGTTGCTCTTCCTCTTTCCCTTCTGGTACCCTTATAATTTGGATGTTGGAACGTTTAAAGACGTCCTAGAGGTTCCTAAGCCTCTCCTCATTTTTTTGAATTCTTGTTTCTTCATTCTTTTCTGGTTGGATGTTTTATTCTTCCTTCTGGTCCACTCCATTGATTTTAGTCCCAGTTTCCTTCCCATCACTATTGGTTCCCTGTGCATTTTCCTTCATTTCACTTAGCGTAGCCTTCATTTTCTGATCTAATTTGCAAGCAAAATCAACCAATTCTGTGAGCATCCTGATTAACAGTGCTTTGAACTGTGCATCTGATAGGTTGGCTCTCTCTTGGTTGCTTAGTTGTATTAGCTCTGGACCTTTGAGCTGTTCTTCCATTTGGGCCATGTTTTTGGTCTCATGGCGCCTGTTATGTATGAGGGGCAGAGCCTTAGGTGTTCTCCAGGGTGGGGCAACCCAGTTGCTCAGTTGTGACACTGCATGTGGGGGTGGGGTCCAAGAGGGAACAATGGTGCTTGCTCTGCTCCCTGTGGGGTCTCAGACCCTTCTACCTCTTCCCCCAAGGAAACTGGGCCCTTCTGGTGCTGGTTCCTGGGTGGGTGGGCTTGTGTGCATTCTAGGACCCTGTGGGTCTCTCCAAGGAACTCTCCCTGTGAGACTGGGAGTCTCTCCCTGCACCTACACCCCCACAGGTGTTTTCAATTGGTGTTTTGAGGCTTTAATTCCCAGCGCTGGGACCCTGATTGATTACGGGGTCTGTCTCTCTCCCCAATTTTGCCTGGTTTATCTGTGCGTGAACGTGGGACCGCTCGGTCAGCTGCCTTGCGCATAGTGCCTCACTTCACAATCACTGCCTGGCTGGGTCTGCCCATTGCCGCCCCATGACTGGGGTCTGCCAGCCACCACCTGCGCGCCAAAGGTGCTTTTCCCACCCGGTGCCACTGCTTTTTGTGCCATGACCCATCTCAGTTGGGCCATCCCACTCCGCCCTGCTTACCAGTCTGGGTGAATTTGTTTATTTTATCTCCTTGGTTGTCTGACTTCCATACAGTTCAATTTTTTGTCAGTTCTGGTTGTTATTTTGTTTCCAAATTGTTGTTGTTCTTATTTTGGTTGTGTAAGGAGGCACAATATGTCTACCTATGCCTCCATTTTGGCCAGAAGTCTTTGAAAAAAGCATTTTAAATATAACTGTGAATTACCCTGGATAACCATCTCTCTCTGCAGGTATTCAAGTTAGAATTTCTATTTAAGTACAGTAAATATACTTCCTGATTTGCTCTGGATAGTCGCAGTTTATTCCTGTTGTCCTTGCATGATTATTAATAGCATCCCTTATTTTAAAAAGCAAACTATTTTTAGATCAGTTTTAGGTTCACAGCAAAACCAAGCTGAAGTACAGAGATTTCCCTGCTCATACAGATGCATAGCCTCTCTCATTATCAACATCCCCCACTAGAGTGGTATACTTTTTACAACTAATGAACCTACACTGACACATCATAATCACCCGGAGTTTATAGTTTATATTAGGACTCTCTCTTGGTACCATAAATTACATGTAGCATCATTTTTTATTGAAAGTTTATTAGTTAGCACAATGAAATAATATAGTCCTAAGCCCTGGCTGTTGTGGCTCAGTGAATTGAGTGCCAGCTTGTGAACCAAAGGGTCACAGTTTCGATTCCCAGTCAGGGCACATACCTAGGTTGCTGACCAGGTACCCAGTATCGGGTGTGGAAGAGGCAACTGCACATTGATGTTTCCCTCTCTTTCTCCCTTCCTTTCCCTCTCTCTAGAAATAAATAAATAAAAATCTTAAAAATATATATAGTCTATCTAGTCTAAGGCAAAGATATTGCCCATGAAACTCAAATATCAGGAAGACAAAAGAGTTTAGTAGCCCAGAGGCCTGTTTCCAATCCCTGGTTGCCTCGACCAGCGTGGAGTGGCAGTACCTGAGTGGGGTCGAGGGGAGATGAAGAAAGACACAACACAGATAGTTTAAAGAAAAGCAGGGACCAGGTGGGACATTGTCCTCTGATGGAGAGACAATAAGCCCTGAACATGGTTTTCACGTTTATTTTATAGGGGTTGGTTAGATAAAGCTCAAGGACATTTTGCGAACCCAGAGAGATGCTGCAGGCACAGACTGTTCCATTCCCAGGCTATTTAACTGATACATATGTCTACTGCAGAAGTTACAGTCACATTCAGCTGAAGCTTGCAGTTATCTCTTAGTTAATCCCTGTGGGTTACAGCTGTATGATGCCAGCTGTCACTGTCCCCGACACCTGGTCTGCTACCCGTTAGCCATATAACCTTGGCCTCGTCACTTAATCTCCCTACTTTCCTTTTCCTCATCTACTTGTGAATTTTAAAGGAAGTATAACTAACTGACCTTAGCATCTTTGTAGTGATCATATCTGTAAATATTTTGTAAATTCTAAAGGGATACACAAATAATACTGTTGCTGAGAGCTCCTTAAATAAATTCAGGGACATGGATTAGTCATCTGTGAACATGACACAGGCTAACAGTTCCGTATATGTTTGTCGACTTAGAATATGAATATACATTTACATGAATATTTTTATTTATTGTCTTCTGAAAGGCTATTACCATAGTGATCATTTATTTAAATGAACTTAAATATCTTTTATATGCTACGTGTATTTAGAATATAATAATGAGTGAAGATAAGGTCTTTACCTTTAATGGAATTAATAGAGCACCATTTTTTTCTGCTTAAGTTATATATAGTTCACAAGATACCTATTTATTTTCTTTTAACTTATTTATTATTTACAACAATCTTCTAAGAAGGTATGAAAATTAACTTTTAAGTACATCATTTAATTGTTTATTATCCTCATCTTTAAGATAAAGACAATAAAACTCATAGAGGTAAATAACTTGGCTAAGATTATAAACTAAGTGACAAAACCAAGATCTTTTGACTTCCAATTTAATGTTCTTTATATTATACCACGGTTCTTTTGATTGTTGAAAAGAGTGGAACTGTTAGTACTGTGCTTGTTACATTTTTATACCTATGGCCTTAGGACAGCTATCATTGTTTGAATGCAAGAATTGAAGTTCTGTATGTGGAATCTAACACAAACAAACTGAACTTACAGAAGACAGATAGATGACTGGCAGAGGCAGGTGTGTCGGGATGGACAAAATGGGTAAAGGGGGTCCGAAGGTGCAAACTTTCAGTTGTAGAACACGTGAGCACTGGGGTGTAATCTACAGCAGGGTGGCACTAGTTAGTAATACTGTGTTGTGTGTTTGAAAACTGTTCAGAGAGTAGATCTTAAAAATTCTCATTATAAGAAAAAAATATTTGTAAGTATATGTGGTGTGATGGATGTTAACTAGACTTAATGTAGTGATCCTTTTATAATGTATACATATATCTAATTTATTGTGTTATACACCTGAACCTAATGTTGTATGTCAGTTATATCTCAATTAAAAAAAGAATTGTCTTAGAAAATTTTTTATCTTAGAAAAATGTAGCCTTTGCAATTCTTATTTGCATTTGAATATTTAAGCTAGGTCACCTAATTGCAGATATTCTTAACTAAGGAGATGAAATAATTTCATGAAAAAAAAAAGTATGATAAAAATGTTAAGTAGATCACAAATGAGGCCTATCTGGAAAAAGTCTAGCTGTTGTTAGTGTAATTAGAATGGTTTGCATGAAATCAATGTAACCTGGCAGCCAAGGAGAGTGGACTGGAATGCACATACAAGAGCAATGACAACTACCCTGTACTAGTCAGTTGTGGGGGGGCTCCGCCCTCAGCCCCCACCCCCCCACCCCGTCTGCCACGGATGAAAATAATGCTGCCAAGCCATGATTTGCTTGGGGAGGAAAGGTGGCTAGCTTCTCTCAAGGGAGAAGGGCCCAGAGTCCTGTCCTCAATGGCTTTTTATTAGGTTCCTAACACACAGGGATATAGGTAAAGCTCATCAATCAATGTCAAGCGGCAAGGATCAAACAATAGATAACATTTCAAAGAAATCTGAGGGCTTGATCTGAGTCTGTGTCTGTCAAGGGGGTTGCAAAAACTTCAGGAGACATACTCATTTCCTGCCTGGACCCTTATCATATGGATGAGAGCAGTCTTAGCAAAGCAGACTTCATAGGACTTTACGAATTCTTTCTTAATGCCCAATTACCCCGGAACTGCTCTAGTGGGCAGAGGGCTGCACCCCCTCCCCATCATAGATTCAGGCTTAAGTGGATTAGAGCCAGGAAGTGCTTCTCCCAGATGGAAAGGGGACTCAGGCTATGTCAAAATGGTGGGGGGGGGTGGTTTGAGGGTCCTTCACCCTCACTTGCTGCAGCCCCCAAGTCCTTTCTTGATGGCCTCCCACAAGTGATCATGTCTGGCACCAGGGTTGCCTCTCCTCTGAGGGGTCGTACCCATAGACTCTGACTAACCGACCAAGCGTTGGGGGCTAGAGATGGCAGAAGCAGAGCTCTTGCCAGGGACATAAGCTTTGTTTCCTGAGTGGCTCACAGTCCAGAGATCGCTCACTCAGCCTTAGCCACAGGGGGGTGGTTACAACTGCTGAAACCAGACAGAGCGGTTCCCAACAGCCAGTGGGGGCAGTAGACATTGAGTGAGCATGTGTACTGTGTGAGTGTGGCTTTCAAAATGACTGACCTAGTGGAGCAACAGATCTGCCTCAAAGTTTGCAATAAGCTCGAACATTCCTGCTCGGAAACTATTCCAGTGATTCAGAAGGCTGCAGCTGTGGGCAACTGGCAGTTGGCAGCTTCATTACAACGATGTGCCCATTCATGTGACACATCTTGTTTAGAGTTTTTTGGTGAAACATCAAATCACCCAGGTGACTTAGCCCCACTGCAGCCCAGATTTGGCACCCTGCGACTTCTGGGCTTTCCTAAAATTAAAATCGCCTTTGAAAGGGAAGAAATTTCAGACTGTCTGTGAGATTCAGGAAAATATGATGGGGCAGCTGATGGTGATTGGGAGAACTGTGTTAGTTTGCAAGGTGCCTACTTGAAAGGCAACTGAGGCGTTATTGTCCTGTGTACAATGTTTGTTGTGTCTTGTATCTTCTTCAGTGACTGTCTCTATTTTCATATTGCATGGCTGGATACCTTCTAGACAGACCTTGTGTGTATTCAGTTAACTGTCTTAATATAGGCATAGCATTTTTGTTTTCTTTTACAAAATTTCTTAAAGATAGAGATTTCAAAATCAAAAAGAGATAAAGAGAAGGAGGGAAAGATAGAGAAGGGAAGGGAGAGAAAGCAAGAGAAATTTCCAGATATGTCCTTTATTGTGTGGCAAATTATATTTGTTTCTCAGTATTTTTTAAATTTGTATGTGACCTCTGAATTTTTACTTTCATTTTTGTTTTTATTTCCCCAACCAATTTAAGGTGTCATTTTTTTAAAAATGGAGCATTAGTTTTCTCATTGAAAGCCTAAAATAATGATGTTCTATTGTTTAAATACACGTATTTATATATTTCTGCATAATTTCCAGTGCCTTCTCCACTTCTACTAGATTTGTGTGAATCAGTTCTATTGCTACTTCCCCTTAAAAGAGCCTGGTACCAGAGATTTTCAACCTTTTTCATCTTATGGAACACACAAACTAATTACTAAAATTCTGTGGCACACCAAAAAATAAATTTTTTCCAATCTGACAAAAATATAGGTATAATTTTTATTCATACACAGCAGACGGCTATTGTGGGATTGGTGTTGTCATTTTTCACTTGATAGTCCATGAAAAGAGAGGTCAGTGCCCCTCACTAAAAAATCAGGTATTGCATGTTTTAAAAATTGTCAGAGCACACTGCTCAAAAATCTCCAGTCTGTGCTATTCAGTCTGCCTTCCATCCAGAAACCTATTGAGATAGAATCCCTGTCTTTCTCCTCTTCTGCCCTCTGTGGACCAAAATAAGTAATTACTTTAGAAAGTCTCCTTAATTTCTTCATTTACCAAACAAAAACTTAACTGAGCTTCAAAACAACGTACCAGAAGTTCTGTCAGCCCCGGACATTAAATGATGGACAAAGTAGATGTATTCTCTATTCTCCGTAGCTTATAATTGTGTGGTTATAAGTGCGATAGGGAGAAATAAAGCAAATTAAGAGGAAAAGAAGTTTTGGAGAGTTGGGGAAGGCATTTCTGTGGAGATGGTGAATGATTGATTGGCTAGGGAAAATGTGGGAAGAACAGTCTGGTAAAAGGAACAGCAACCCTTGCACGTATCCTAAATCAGGAGCATATGTAGTGAGACTATGTATACAGAATTCACATGCACACAGTAACTGGGAGTGTAATCAAGAGGAAGAGTGGTAGGAAATAAGGTTGTTTCATTAGGGTTATAGAAACCATAGTTAAGATTTTGAGAAAATCAGCGTTAGAAAATTTACTTATTTAAAAGGGTATTTGGGTTTTTTCTATTACATGTAGCAAATATATTTCTTCTGTAACTGTTGTGAAAACTTTTAATAAAAAGCACCATTGTCAGGTTTCACTACTTATATTGAGGATAAAATGGCTATGTATAAAATTAGTAACATTGTTCAGTGTTTCTTAAATGTTTGCAAGTATACATATATATGTGTGGTCCAACTGAAATAACATTTTAAATACGGTTTTGAAATTTATTTGACAGAGAGAAGCCCATCTGGAAGTGCCTTTGGAAGTCAAGAAAATCTGAGGTGGAGAAAGGATATGACTCACTGGCGTCAAAACACTGAGAAGCTTGACAAGTAATATAGCCTTCTGTTTCATGTTACTGATGGGCTTGTTGGATTTCAGATGCAAGGGGAACATGATTAATTTTAGGGTTATTTATATATATGTGTGGATGTATACATACACATATACACACACACAATGTTAGGCATTCAAATCTTAGAAGACAAGGTTGTTTTTATTTAATTTTTAAATGGAAGATTTTAAAAGGTTTGGGAGAAGAATTTTTAATATGGTATAGTAGAGCAAAATGTAACATATTTTAAAATGTTACCCCATTTTCCCCTTGGAAGGTTGCATTCTACAACTATTTTAGAATATATTTTGGGTGTCACGCTGAACTAAATATTTCAAGGATTACCAAAGAATTAGAATACTAATCTTTGCCCTCTTGGAGCTTAAAATATAATTAAAGAAGGACAAAACATTATAGGTCTTCTGATTCTGGCATGGAGGCAAGCTAGGTACACTGACTGACCCTACTGCAAAAAACAATGGAAAATGCACTACCATGAGCCCAGAAGCCTGAAGGACTCCACCTTCAGCGTTAGGAGAACTAGAAATAAGCCCTTCTCACTGGCCAGGTGACCTGAGGGTAAAATTGCTTGACTTGAAACTTGGCATTGAATCAAAGAGTTAAATATTTTCTCTTGACAATTTGTAATTACAAGTTAGCCCTCAAGGAGCTTGGCTGGCCCAGAAATCTTTAGAATATGGCAGCGAACTCACTCAGATTTGCCTGGTACTCCTAATTTTAGCACTGAATGTTTCATGTTCCAGGGAACCAACCCCTCAGTCCTGTCCTAAATCAAATCAAGATGGTTGGTCACTCTATCTGCAACTATCTTCAGCCCAACCATTAGAGGACTCATACAAATAAACTTCCAGAAGTATTAGCTCACAGACACTGGAGTCAAGCAACACAGGAAACAACGCCCTATGCAAGCCAGTAGAGAGAGAAACAGCAGACTTGGTACCATATAGATAAGAGTTTGAAATGATCAGAAATTGTCTTAGCCTCTAGGCTGTTATAACAAAATATCACGTGCCGGGTCGCTTATATGCAACAATAGTTTGTCACAGTTCTGAAAGCTGGGAATTTCAGGATCACGACACCAGCATATTTGGTGTCTGGAGGCCGTCTTCCACTTTACATACTTCCCTTGTTATGTCCTTATACGGTGTAAGGGCAGACAAACTCCCTGGGGCCTCTCTTTTAAAGGCACTAATCTCATTCACAAGGCCTCTGCCCTCATGACCTTTGCCTAAACTCCTAATGCCATTACCTTGGGCTTTACATTTTTCAGCATAAGGATTAGGGGTAGACTCAAATATTTAGATATAGCAGATACTGAGTATAATATAAATATGTTAAAATTTTTAAGCTTTGAGTGTTCTCTTTCCTTTGTCTATCCAAGTTCATTTCTTTGATTATTTTTCCACATGTGTTGTGGAATTCAAAAAGCAGCCAGATACTATATATACTATTTGTATATTACTTTATTTCTGCATTTGTATAATGTGTTCTTTCTGCTTATCTTGCTGTGTTCTTAAAAAGCCATTTTCTTGATTCTTTTTGTTTAAACCATCTTATTAGGTTTCTTCACAGAAATCTGGCTGAATTTTAAGTTTGAACAGTGTATTATTTTCTTTTTCAATTTAGTTCCAACTATGCTATATTTTCTCCTTCAATGTGTAAAATGTAAATCCATGAACTGTTCTCCTTAGTGGTAGTAGTGAAGGTTCAGAGACTGGAACACCTAAGAACTTCAGAAAGTTAGCATTTAGTATGTCCTTGCACTTTCGCTTTGATTCGTGTGTTGTTTTGTGTACGTGGCTTACATGTATGTGTATTGCTACTAAAATAAATGTCAGTTTTATCCATAAGCTGCCTGTAGTTTTTCTTAAATTTTTTTCATTAAATAATACTTTTATAAATACTGGATATTCCAGTAAATGTCTTGATTGGCATCAAGGTATTTTTGCTTCTGAGTGTTTCTATCCAGAGTCTCACTGAAGAGCTCATTGTTTCCTGCATTAAAAAATTTAAAATTGCAGGGAACTTAGGAAACTTTAGAAAAGAAAGTAGTTTTGTCCTGGAACATTTTGAATGTTGCTTTACATGAAGCAGCCCTAAATGCGAACCCACATAGCACCATCTAGTGTCTGTGCCACTCAGGCTGACACCGGTTTCCTGTATTTGCTGTGTGTCTGAGAGCTGAACAGTTCTGCTCTCAGTGACTGTAGGACTGTAATAGGGGGAGAAAAATGTGGATCGGCATGGTCAACAAGATGCAGGGTAAAACAAAGCATTAATATGTATAATGTCATATTTTCCCTTATTCTCTTACAATTTTTCATTCAGGCAAATATTAAAAAATGGTTCCAAGTTTTTTTTTATTTCTATGCATCTTTTAAGTCCTTTTTGAATTTTGGATCTATTGGCTTTTTTAAAGAGGATAAATAGAATTTCTTACACTATTTTGTATTAGGTCAAGAGCAGAGATTGAACATGAAGCCCTGATTGATGGAAATCTGGCTACTGAAGCAAACCTAATCATTTTGGATACATTAGAGATTGTTGTCCAGGTAAGAACACAAAGAAGAGGAATTTAGAGTATAGATTTGGTAAATTGGGATTGGGGGAAAAGTATTTATTGAGCCATACAGTTACGTTTAAATATCAGTAGTTCCTAAAGTTTTATCCTTGCTCCTTTTTTTCCCCCCTCACTTAAATCCTGCCATTCAGTTTTTCCCTTTTCTCTTATCCCAATCCTGGTAAGCTCCTTTTTCTTGAAGTCGTCTTAGATCTTATATTATTATTTTCCTATTTAAAAAAATTATCTGATTGTTTATATATATTCTGTTTCTCTAACCAAATCACAAGTACATGTCTATTTTATTTATCTATTTTTAAACTGCAGACAGTTTCTGTAACAGAATCCAAAGAGAGCATCCTTGGTGGGGTGCTGAAAGTGCTACTGCATAGCATGGCCTGCAACCAAAGTGCAGTTTATCTGCAGCACTGCTTTGCTACGCAGAGGGCCCTGGTTTCAAAGGTGGGTAAATTGTGTACCTGTAGTCTTGTCAGACTTTATTAACCTCGTCTAAGGTCATTTGGCATGTTCATTGGTTAATATGTTTAGTTAATATTTTAATAAAAACCTAAGACTTTTGATTTCTCTTTGTCTTCTATTGCTTGCCTTTTGGAATTCTTATTTGGATCACCTTTAACCAGTTTCTGGCTTACAAAATAGGATTTGATGCAGAGAAGGGCCTGAAATTAACGGCTAACTTTAAATTCAGGGGCTTTTCTTGTTCTCTCTTCCTCTCGTTCTGTCTGTTCTTTATTAACTTGATTTATCAAGAATTCAGTGTGTAAGTAGTTCAGTCCATTGAAATTAACTTACCTTGTGGTGGATGGAAAAGAAGATACATTTGTTTAACTACTTCAAATATTTATTTCCTCTGTTGTTTTCCTCTCAGAAATATGTACATTTTAAATCTTAAAGGAACTATTTCATTGTAGTCATCTTATAAGATGGAAACAGAGCTGTTGATGAAACTTAACCAGTGAAAATAAGTTATATTAATATTTGTAAAAACACAATACAGAATTAATTTCATGTTGGTTACTATACTAAGTGTTTTATGTATGTCATCTATTATAAGGTAGTCATACAATCCCATAGATACTAGATGGTATTATTAGGCTCACTTTATGGATGAGAAAACTTGTCCAGGGTCACACTGCTGCTAGCTAGTAAGTGGCATAGTTAGTATTCAAACCCAGTCTTTCTTTCTCTGGTCCACATTATTAACCATTAGTAAGTATTGTCCCTTAATCGTTCTTTTACTTCTCAGGCTATACTAGTTCAAATCTAGAACAAACCTCTAGTTCAGCCTGCATAAATTTGGTGTTGGTGTTTTTTTTTTTACAGTTCCCTGAACTCCTGTTTGAAGAAGAGACAGAGCAGTGTGCTGATCTGTGCCTCCGGCTTCTCCGACACTGTAGCAGTAGCATCAGTACCATACGGTCACATGCTAGTGCCTCCCTTTACCTGCTGATGAGGCAGAATTTTGAAATAGGGAATGTAAGTATTTTGTCTCTGGGTACATAATGAAATATAAACCCTGCACCTATATATTAAATGGATTTGGGGGAAGCATGGAAGTATTTTGTGTATTTTGAGCCTAATTCTAGACCAGGGGTGTCAAACTCATTTTCACTGGGGGCCACATCAGCCTCTTGTGGTTGCCTTCAAAGGGCTGGATGTAATTTCAACTCCTTAACTGTTAAGGAGTAGTTACATTTATACAGTCCTAAAATTATTTTAGCCCTCTGGTGGTGTATGAGGGTGGGGAGAGAGGGATATTGGGTGAAAATAGGGGAAGGGCCATCAAGGAACATGTATAAAGGACACATGGACAAAGACAAAAGGGGTAGGTTTGAGGGTATGAGACAGGGTGGTGGGGGAGAGGTGAGGGGGGAATGGAGACAACTGTACATGAACAGCAATAATAAAATAAAAAATAAAGTGAAGGTAAAATACAGAATTAAATTTTAGAATTTTTTTTGAGCACTGCTTTTGGTATCTCATTAGTTCTGATATGTAGTATTTTCGGTGTTCTTGTTTTGTAGCTATTTTGTAATTTCAGTTTGAAATTTTCTTTTTAACCCAAAGAGTTGATAGGGTTTTTTTGTTTTAAAGTTTTGATCTTAGTTTTATTGCAGTGTGATTGTACAGTGTACATCTCTCATACTGTGGATGTGTGTGTTTGTGTGTTTATACATACAATGTTTTTATAAATGTTGAACAAGCATTTAAAAAGGAGTATTCTTTATTTTTAAAGCATTGAGTTAAAGAAACAAATATACCTTTTTTTAAGATTTTTTTTATTTATTTATCTTTAGAGGGGAAGGGAAGGAGAGAGGGAGAAAAACATTAATGTATGGACATCAATGTATGGTTGCTTCACGTGTGTCCCCTACTGGGGACCTGGCCTGCAACCCAGGTATGTGCCCTGACTGGGAATCGAACCACAGTCCTTTAGTTCTCAGGCCCACGCTCAATTCACTGAGTTACACCAGCCAGGGTGAAACAAATATGCCTTATTAATTACATTTTCTGTTTCTCTATACCCTTGCTTATTTTTGATCCATGTGGTGGAATGACAGAAATGATTTAAAGCCCATATATTGTATATTCCTCCTATAGCTCTTATTTTGTGAATTTATTTTCATAATTATTTCATATGTTGATGTTAATAACTATTACATCTTTTTATGAATAATTATTCCCTTAAGAATTGAAAAGGGCCTGAATTGGCTGTATTTAAAATTTTCTCTTTTTTGGCCTTAATTCTACTTTTTATGGTATTAACATACCACTGCTTTCTTTCTAACTTGAACTTGCTTCAGTTACTTTTGTCCTTTTATTTTTACTTTTTGAACCATTTTATTTTAGGTGTGCTCCTCATATACAAGATAGAGTTGAGTTTTACTACGTAATCCTGTCTCTAAGTTGAATTAAATATTTTCATACTTGCTGTTATAACAGATATGTTCTAGAGTTCTGTTGTATCATTGTATTGCACTTCCCCTTACTGTCCTTTAAAAAAAAAGTATTTGTTGTTTTATCTTGCATCATCTGTTTAGTTCACCTTACGTTTTGAGTATAATGTTTATCATATTCAGGAAGTTTATATTGCTCTAATGACAACCTTTATAATTATGTAATGTCCTCAGTCCTCTGTTCCTTTAGATCAAACATTCTTAGTGGGGCCAATATTGCCACCAAGCAGTAAAAATTGGTTCTTAAGGGATGAGAAGAAAGCTTAGCCATCACAATGGCTGTGGCCTTACAAAGTGCAGCACTATCATTAGCATCTCCCTCTTTAGGACAGTTGACCCTTGAACAACGTGGGGTTTAGGGGCACCCATCCCTTCACATTCAAAAACCCATATGTAACTTGTAACTCCCCCCAAACTTAACTACTAATAGCCTACTCTTGAGTGGAAGCCTTGCTGATAACATAAACAGTTGATTGACACATATGTTCTATGTGTTATATACTGTATTTTTACAATAAAGTAAGCTAGAGAACAGAAAATACTGTTAAGACATTCATAAGGAAGGGAAAATACATTTACAGCATCTACTGAAAACAATCCTTGTGTAAGTTCAAACCTATGTTGTTCAAGGGTCAACTGTATTTATTTCTCTCATTGGGTTGTATTGGGTATTTATTACCTGAGCAGCATTGGCATTAAGTTCATAGAAGATAAATAACAAAATATATGCGGAATTAGAGAATATATTCAAGAATGTGTACTTGCCCAGTGTGATTTGGGGGGACTTTGAATCAGTTGCTGGATCCCACAGTCATATGGCAAGTGGTGGTCTGTAAGTACCTGTCAGTGTCCATTGGCTTCTTTACAGATGTTATGTTTGATCCTTGTTGCTTCTTGTGTGACTTGAGTTTTGAAAAAAATTGTTTAACTTTATTATTTAATTCAAAAAAGTTATACAACCCATCATTAATTATGTCAAGTACTGAGAATTGTCAACAATATCTGAGTGAATATCAAGCAACTAAATGCTGTTTTGTAATTGTTTACTCAAGAAAGTTCTTGGGAATAATATTTTCCAAGTTCTTGGTTATTCAAAGTTGTCTGTACTTCTAAGACAGTAAGGATGGTTATGAAATTCTTGCCTTAGGCTTTGAATAATAAAAAGGGTGAGGAAGATCAGCAAAACTTACCAGATGAAACACTTAATAAAAAGAAAGGTACTTGAGTACCATTTTCTCCTGGTATTAAATATTGTTGTAGAGATATCTGAAGATAGCCTGATATTTTCTTCTTGTTAAAGGAATTTTTTTAACTTTCACCCAAAGGCATGCTCATTGATTTTTAGAGAGAAGGGAAGGTCGAGAAACATTGATGTAAGAGAGAAACATCGATTGGTTGCTTCTTGTATGCCCCTTGACTGGGGACCGAACCTGCAACCTAGCTAGGCATGTGCCATGACTGGGAGTCAAGCCTGGAACTTTTCAATTTGTGGGTCAATGCTCCAACCAACTCAGCCACACCAGCGAGGGCATTTTCTTCCCTTTTAAATAATTTTTTCCCTCTCAGCCACTCAAGTGACTTTTTTCCATCATATTCAAAGTTAAATCCCTTTTCTAGAATATGTCATGATGTTGACTGATTTTTGTTAATTTTCTTAGTCACTTGATGTCTACTTTCAATCCATTTATTTCAGAAAGTTCTCTTCAGCCCTGGCTGACGTGGTTCAGGATTGAGTGCTGGCCTGTGAATGAAAGGGTCGCCAGTTCACTTGCCAGTTAGGGCACATATGTGGGTTGTGGGCCATTCCCTGGTGGGAGGGTAGGCGAGAGGCAATTACACATCGATGTTTCTCTCCCTCTCTTTCTCCTTTCTTTCCCCTCTCTCTAAAGATAAATAAATATTTTTTAAAAAGAAAGTTTTCTTGAGTACATAATTGAATACTTGTTTATTTCCAGGGGTTGGGGTTTTTCTCCTGGGTACCATTTATACATACATTAGATCTATTTTTGTTTTACTTTTAGCCTATCATTTTCTCCTTCCCTCTTTAACACTTTCTAAATTTCTTTTCATTTGATTGCTTTTCTCTCCCCTGTATCTCTTACATGTTCTTCACAACATCTCTTTCTTTCACCAATTTTATCCTTTTTGTTTCTATTTATTTTTTTAAGTAGTGTCAGCTCAGGTGTGAGTTCCTGTTTTGTTATCACTTTCTGATTCTTGTTATCTTTTCTTGAATTCTTTTATTTCTGCCTTGCTTTCCTTCCTAAAGTTAATGCTTCATAAATTTTTTCATAATAAGGCAAAATATTTCATTAGAATTTTTATGTATTTTATGACAGCATTTTTAAAATAAAAAGCAGAAAAGCTTTATTTTTGTTTGAAGGTTCTTAATTTTTAAGTATTAATAATCAATTAAAAATTTTAATGGAGCCAAATTAAATATATCTGTGGTATGAATTTGGACTGAAGGCCATCAATTTGTAACTTCATGACAGCATTTTTGTAAGTGTTCTTTATCTGGTGAATTTCACTGATCTCTTCACCTTTTTATTACTCAACATAGAATAAATTGGATTGTCTTGGCCCAGGTATTTGTAAGAAATTCCTTTAGGAATTTATTTCTCATAGGATTTTGTTGTTGTACATACATCTTGCCTAACTTCTTGAGTTTCTCTTCAATTCATTTCTGTCTACTTCTCTCAGATTGTTAGCTCATTTTCTTTTTAAGACAGATAGTTTTATCACTTCAAAGTGAGTCTCTTATTTAAAAGTTTTTTTCCTCCATTATTTCTGAAATCTGTACTGTAGGATTCCTCACTAATTGCTTTCCCTCCTTTCCTTCTATTGACTTATTTCTTAAAAAAATAATGTTATTTATTTATTTTTAGAGAGGGGGAAGGGAAGGAGAAAGAGTGGGTGAGAAACATCAACGTGTGGTTGCCTCTCATGTGTCCTCTGCTGGGAACTGGCCTGCAACCCAGGCATGTGCCTTGACTGGGAATCGAACCGGCAACCCTTTGCTTCTCAGGCCCATGCTCAATCCACTGAGCTACATCGGCCAAGGCTATTGACTTCTTATTTTAGCTTGTCTTGGCAACCCTTATGCATTTTTCTAATATGTAAATTACATCAGCTTCCTCATTTTGCTGAAAATAGATTTATGGATATTTTCCCTATTCATCTTTTCTTTTTGTATGAAATTCAGGAGAAGGGAAATTACTATCTCACACTATTCTGTTTTTACTGGAAGCTAATTCCTCCTTTTTAATCCAGAGCAGAACAATACAGTTACTTTATTGATCTCGTTTAGTTTTAAAAATCAAGATCCTAAAATTTGACCACACTCAAAGTTTTCTTGATACATTTGGTTGTTATTTTAGGAAAGCCAAAATATATTTTGGCTTTCTTATGGAAATATCTTATGGAAAGCCATAAGATATTTTTATCTTTTATCTGTAATTTATCATTTTAGTGTCAGGTAGTACCTCTAAAAATAGAATAGGTGTTTTAAAACTGGCAGTGATAACAAAGTATTGAATTGTGTACTACGTACTCAGGTGGGCTGGGCAAGCAGATAAAAGGATAGTCCTTTATTTCAGGCACCTGAGCATCTAGTGAGGAAGAAAATGAACAGGTAATGTTCACCTAATAATGGTAATAAGAACCTACTTCAAATGTTTTTGTGAAGATTATATAAATTAATATTAAGTAAAACACTTATAACAGTAACTAACACTGAACAAATGCTGAATAATGTTCACTGCTGTTAATATAAGGAGAGGTTGGCACAGGGATAACTGTGAGCACAGAGGAAAATAGCTTATGCACTCCAGGACGGGTTTTCAGAAGGCGAGATGCTTGAACTGAGGATGGAAAATTGTCTAATCAGATGGATAAGTAGGTGATTAGAGCTGTGCACTATTAGAAATAATTAGAAAGGCATGGGGACAAAGAAGGAAATGGAGAAAAAAAGATACTTTTTTAGCATTCTTGGTGGTTATGGCTGGAAGAGAGAGTAGTAAGACATGAAGTTGTCATAGAAAAGGCCTGGACTAAGCCGTCATGGGGAAGGTACATGTTTTCTTTAGTCCTGCACTCTTGGTCCCACCATGTAGTTGGACACATCTGCTGAACTGATACTTGAATTTTTCCCTCAGAGTTATACTCAGCCATTGGAGTATTTTGAGGAGAGATGTGTTTAGACTTGCATTTTACAGTTTTTTTTCTCTTCCTATGTGGAAGATAGACTTGGGGAATAAGAGAAAAGGCAGAAAGATCAGCTAGGAAGTTCTTACACTACTGTATTTTGCTGTATAGAATACATACTTTTTTTTGTCCAAGTTTTTGTAGCAAAACTAAGGATGTGCATTATAGGTGAGTAGTACTAATTCTGTATCTGTGTAGATGTTTTTAGTTCATTTATGCTTATGAATTAAAAGTGTAACTCTAGAAAGCAATAACAATATCCTTATGTTCAAAAATAAAAGGTAAATTCCCTTATAATACAAAAACCAAGTATCTAAATATAAATAAATAAATAATTGAATTAAAAAATTAAAACTAAAGGTTTTTTTTTTCCCCTGAAAGTTTGGGCCAAAAACATGGGTGAACATTATACATAGCAAAATACAGTAATTCAAGTAAGAAATGCTAAGGGTGTAAACTAAAGCAATGGCAACGGGAATGGAGAAAGAACAGATGAAAACAAATGGGGGAGAGCGTGAGTGGGATTTATAGTGTGCATAATGAGGGGAGAATGATTCCTAGATTTTTGGCCTGAGGGACCACAAGAATAGTAGCACCATTCACTTAATTTTTTTTTAATTTCAATATGTGTATCTCACTACTTTTTAAAAAATATTTTGCTTAGAGTAGTATTTTTATTAACTAACCTTTTTAGCAAGTAAAAAAATGACTCTTTAAACTTTCCTGTGTTAAATTGTAATCTGACAATTTCTCTGTTACAGAACTTTGCCAGGGTTAAAATGCAAGTAACCATGTCGCTATCTTCATTGGTGGGCACATCTCAGAATTTTAATGAAGAATTCTTAAGACGTTCTCTGAAGACTATATTGACATACGCTGAGGAAGACCTGGAACTGAGGGAAACCACATTTCCTGACCAGGTGACAGATGCCACTTTCGCTATCATTAATTGAAGTAGGACTGTAAAAATAGGCACTTTTCCAAGTTGATAAATTAAACTTTGTTTTTTTTTACTAGAGAAACCTATATTTTTCTTTCAATCTACATATCATATGTCATAGACGGGACTGATTTTTTTTGTTGTTTCAGTAAGTTACCCTTCCTTCTTGGATTGGTTAATAAAAAGTGGTTAATTCTGTGTGTTTGTAACAAAAAGAACAGTAGACTTAGGCATTGTGGACCAAAAAAAGCTTTGTGATAAAACATTTCCACTTATTATTAAAATAGTAATTTGATTTAAAAACTAAAGTTTCTACAAACTACCTTTTGGGAAAATCAGAAACATAGGAGAGAATTTTCTTCTGTGTTCTTTTCATGTATCTACTCTATGCCTGTATATTATTTCTACTTATAGTTCTACCTGTTCCAGGTGAGATTACTGGGAAAAGAAAAACAGTCTAATGAAGAATTTGTGTAAAGTTTCGTATCCCTAACCCACCGTACCCCGGCATTCCCACACTCTTAACTGTATCAGTATCATATTATTTGTTTTTAAATTTTTAAATGCTTTTCTGAAATATATTCCAAACTAATTTAGTAATTGTGAATGAATGGCAATTGAAGAATGTTTTTCATACAATTCTCTGCCACAGGTCCAAGATTTGGTTTTCAATCTCCATATGATCCTCTCCGACACTGTTAAAATGAAGGAACACCAGGAGGATCCTGAAATGCTGATTGATCTAATGTACAGGTAGTATCTGTTTGATTCACTTAAACCTATGTAATCAGTAAGATACAGGAAACATTAGATTTAAAAAATATATGCAAATATTGTCATTTTTTAATGATAGATTGAAAAGTCAGAATGTACATTTTCCAGGCTGTGTTTTCCAGATCCCCTATGTGACTTCTTCTTTTAAGCACTGCACATAATTGTTCAATATATTATGGATTATCAAAAACAAGAGGGTTTTTAAAAATAATTATAACATATTAAACACCTTGGCATCCTATGCCCTAGACTTCCTAGGAAGGCCAAAGAACCATATTTTAAATGTAAAAAGTCAGTCCTTTAGAAAGAAAATACCGCGTATTAATGTTTATAGTAATGTTAACTTTCCTGACTTTAAGTATGTTTATGCCTATAGAACAATATTTTTGGGGCACATTTTAAGAATTCTGTAATTCCTATTCTATGTTGAAAGATGTGGTAAAACTTAAAACTTTTTTTTTTGCCACATGACCCTCTCTTTTCAGAGTTTTAGAGTTCTTTAAAGGCACAAATAAAACAAATATTTTTTTTAAATAAAGGTGATGCAATGAAACTTTTATAATTTTTTCAGTATAAAACTTTATTGTTTCCATAATGAACTCATAATTTTTTAAAGATTTTATTTATTTATTTTTAGAGAGAGGGAGAGGGAGGGAGATAGAGAGGGAGAGAAACACTGATGTGTGAGAGAAACATCGGTTGGCTACCTCCTGCACACCCCCTAGTGGGGACCTGGCCTGCAGTCCAGTCATGTGCCCCAACCGGGAATCAAACCAGTGAGTGGCCTTTCGGTTTGCAGGCCAGCACTCCATCCACTGAACTACACTAGCCAGATCTGGACACATAAATTTTCGTATTTTTTCCTTACTGATCGTTTTCTTTAATGATCATATTTTAATATGGCATGTTCTTTTTTTAGTGCCGCCCTCCAAAAAAAATGCAATTACCCATTCCATGGGCCCACAGCTGTTTTCTCTAAGCATACACAAAGACCTTTCCATACCACTCAAAAACTTGTCTTAACAGGCTGTGTTAGATAACCGAAACCTCTGTAGGCAAACACTGAGCAAGCAATCTAAACTCCCTTCAGCTTCGGAAACAAATACTAATTGGGGAGAATTTTCTGTTCTAATTAGAATTGCCAAGGGCTACCAGACCTCCCCAGATCTGCGCCTGACCTGGTTGCAGAACATGGCTGGCAAACACTCGGAACGCGGCAATCATGCTGAAGCCGCGCAGTGCCTGGTCCACTCAGCAGCACTTGTCGCTGAGTATTTGAGCATGCTAGAGGACCGCAAATACCTTCCTGTGGGGTGCGTAACGTTCCAGGTAGGAATCTGCCCAGTTTACATTAAGTCAAGGTATGTCCTTTTCTGGTTTTGACTTTCCTCCCTGGTGTCTAGATCAACTCACTTTGTAAGGAAAGCGTAAAGATGGAAGGTGTGTTCCTGAGATGAACTAACATTTCACTGTCACGGAGATATTTTTAAAGAGTCCTTGCTGTTGATTCTCTTTCCACGTGTCCTCACCTCTGAACGATCAGTGCTGTGTATTTTTATTCTCTTTGCCTATAGTGCTGCGCACTTCATGGCATCTGTGGAATACACTCAGAATACTGAGAAGCAGAATTCTGTAGAAACACTTAACACACCAGATAAACCAACAGCCTTCATTCCCTGTATAAAATATACTAATACCGTGTGTTGGGCGATAGTTTGCTTTCTAGTAAACCATTTAGTAAACACGTATCTCTGACTCACTAGTTGAATTCCTTGTTTACCAAGAGTCAGTTATGAGTTGCTTTTCTTAAAAACCTGTTAATACCAGGTTTGGAAAATTTCAAATTTTAATTAAATATTATATCCTCTGATGAAATCTGAATGCAAAAAGAAATTGAGTTATTGTTTCTCTGAAAACTAAGTTGAATGATTTGCAAAGACTTGATAAAAGTGAATCTCAAAAAAAAAGTGTTGTTAATTTTAGACCAAATATGAAAGATTGCAGGGAAAGCTCCCTGAAATCCAAGATAATTTCACAATCTTTTGAAATTCAAATTTTTACTGTAAAGAAACCAAAGCTGAATATATTAAGTGATGGTTACATTATGGATATTTAATCAGGAGAAATTGCATGGAACTCTGGTCTGGAAACCCATACATAAAGACCCTAGACCTACTTTAAAAAATTTGACAAATAAGTATATATCTACTGTAAATGTTTAGGCTAAAGTAAAATATTTATGGTACAAATGTATCATTTCTTTTTTAGAAATAATGGCTGATCCCAATCTTATGGGGTAAAGGGGCTATTATTATACCTGACTTTTTTCATTAACTCAGTATATGTTGGGCAAGTCAAAGAAACCATTTTTTGTACCTTAATTTCCCTCATAGGGAGTTTTGACAAGATCAGTTAAATTAAATACTTTCTAAGTCTCCTTAGATGTCCTATGCCAAGTTACTATTTTCCTTAACCCATGATTTTTCAAAGTTTTCTTTCTCACAACTTTTTACTGATGGAAAAGTCATCTAGCAATGGTGTTTCATTTGATTATCCCCTTCAAAATACAAAAAGTTTTGGGAGATTTGTCTTTTATCTGTGTATTGAGTACCCTTTTTTTAACCTAGACTGATAACTATATTTCATCTTCAATTATTTTTTCATATACATCTTTCATGCTAAGGAATTAATTCCATTTCAAAACTTTTTTCCAATGTTTTTCTCCCTAGAATATTTCATCTAATGTTTTGGAAGAGTCTGCTGTCTCAGATGATGTGGTATCTCCAGATGAAGAAGGTATTTGCTCTGGAAAGTACTTTACTGAGTCAGGACTTGTGGGATTGCTGGAACAAGCAGCTGCTTCTTTCTCCATGGTAGATAACTCTTGTTCATTCTCTTTCCCCAGTTACTTATCCCTGAGTTATTAGTGATGTGAATATTTATTCTCTCTGCCTGTGATCTTGCTTTTCCTTTACAACAGTCTTCTCTAAGTACCTTAAGAAAAATATATGAATAGGTGTGCAGCGCTCCAGCTGCCTCAGATCTCCACCCTGCTGGTGGCACGCAGCTCGTGGGACCTCAGCCTCCTGAGTTTGCTTCTGGAGTTGGCAGGGTTCCTGGTGTTTATCCAGTACCAGTGTTACTACAAGTACCTATTGCTGACCTATCTGGAGTACCCCATTCTCACTGCACAAGTATGTGTGCACTTGAAACTGGTTTTGTCTTTTCTGAGTCTGACAAGTTCTAGCAGAGCTGCCCTCAGTTTCACATTCAGCTTCTAGGGGGAACCCCATGGGCATGGGGTGCAGGCTGGTGGAGATGCTAGCCCAGCTACTTCCTTAACACTTGGTAAGATCTGTGATGTCTTGGTTCATCCTCACCCTGCAGAAGTGAATCATAGACCTGGCTATGAATTTATGTACATTCATCATGGTGGCTAGTAAGTTTGCTCAACTGCAGCGCCTGTGGAAGAACTGGGACTCAGGGTCATGAGTGCCCTAACCTGGAGCCTCGTTTCCTACACATGTGCCAGAAATCTTGGGAACTCAGAACTGCAGAGACCATGTATTACATTCCAGTCTATTTTGCACATACTCTGTGCTTATCATATTCTTAAATATTTGCTGAATTTCTGGTCAAGATGGAAGCATGGGTAACCATAGCACACCTCCTTGCACAACCACAGCAAAAATTCTAACTTAACTACAAAACAACTATCAATCACCTGAATCATCAGAAAATCGAGCTGTGTGGAAGTCCAACGCTAAGGAATTAAAGAAGTCACATTGATCCAGGCGGGTAGGAGGGGCAGACACATGGAGATTCAAAACGGGCAGTCCCACACACATGTGGTAGATACAATAAGGAGGGATAGCTCGGAAGCGAGGGATCCCGGCTCTATACCAGACCACCCAGCCCAGGATTCCAGTGCCAGGAAGATAAGTCCCCATAACTTGTGGTTATAAAAACTGGTGGGGGTTGGGGCAGTGGAAAAACTGCAGGATTCTTGGGAGTCTCCTCTTAAGGGGCCTGCAATGGACTTAGGACTTACACAGACTCACTCCCTCTGTGTTGTTACCAGGGCAGCAGCTGGAAGGGCACCTGTGGCACACAGGGAGGAACTGAAGTGTCTGGCTTCAGGGCAAGTGCCAGGGGACAGCTTCCTCCCAGACAAAACTCCAGAGGCCAGGCAGTGGCCATTGTCCCTTTTCTGAGCCATGCATCACACAGCCACAGAGCAGTGACACCGTATCTGAGACTCCATCAACCTGGTTCACACAGGTTGCCCCACCCTTGTGATGACCTAAGGCTCCACCCCATCCAACTTATGGGTGCTGCACTTTTCTATAATAGGCCATGCTACTAAGACAGAGTCAAAGCAGCTCTACTTAATATATAGAGACAAACACAGAGAGGCTGACAAAATGAGGAGACAAAGAAATATATAGCCCAAATAAAAGAACAGAACAAAACTCCAGAAGAACAATGAAACAAAATGGAGATAAGCAATTTATTAGATGCAGAGTTCAAAACACTGGTTATTAGGATACTCAGGGAACTCAGTAGGTAATTCAACAGCATAAAAAGACCCAGACGGAAAGGAAGGTTACACTAAGTGAAATACAGAAAAATTTACAGGGAATTAACAGTGGAGTGGATGAAGCCAAGAATCAAATCAATGATTTGGAACATAAGGAAGGAAAAAGCAAGCAATCAGAACAATAAGAAGAAGGAATCCCCCCAAAATGAGGCTAGAGTAAGGAGCCTCTGGGACAGCTTCAAACATACCAACATTTGAATCGTAGGGGTGCTGGAAGGAGGACAGAAAGAGCAAGAAATGGAAAACGTATATGAAAAAATAACGAAAGAAAACTTCCCTAATTTGGTGAAGAAAATAGACATATAAGTCCAGGAAGCATGGAAAGTCCCAAATAAGATGGACACAAAGAGGCCCACTCCAAGACACTGGTGTTTATCCAGTACCAGTGTTACTCCAAGTACCCATTGCTGACCTATCTGGAGTACATCATAATGGAAATACTGAAGGTTAAAGATAAAGAGAGAATCTTAAAAACAGCAAGAGCACAGCAGATAGTTACCTACAAAGGAGTCCCCATAAGACTGCCAGTTGATTTCTCCAAAGAAACTTTATAGGCTACAAGGGACTGGAAAGAAGTGTTCCATGATGAACAACAAGGACCTACAACCTAGATTACTCTACCCAGCAAAGCTGTCATTTAGAATTGAAGTGCAGATAGAGTGCTCCCCAGACAAGGTAAAGCTAAAGGAGTTCATCGTCACCAAGCCATTTTTGTAGGGAATGTTAAAGGGATTATTTAAGAAAAAGATCAAAACTGTATAAATATACATATGTGTGTATGTATGTTAAATGTACACACATTCAAACTTACATGTATATCTATCTAGAGGAGACAATATACTGTGCAAAAATTTTTTATTAAGCTTTGATAAAATTAAGAATTAATACTATTTGTTTTTATGTGCTTAGTGGTATTGCTTTAGCAGCAATATTGTGAACTCATAAAGTATAAGTATTTACTTTCTTAGTGATATAAAAGAAAGCACTATCTTTTCTTATAGGCTGGCATGTATGAAGCAGTTAATGAGGTGTACAAAGTACTTATTCCTATTCATGAAGCAAATCGGGATGCAAAGAAATTATCCACAATTCATGGTAAACTTCAAGAGGCATTCAGCAAAATTGTTCATCAGGTAATGATTGCAATTTCTAGCTTCCGTATAAATGGAAAAAACTGTCTAAAAGCATTAGTGTTGCATTGTACTGATGTCAAACTAGATCCCATGGAATGACCATTTTAATCAGTTTACGAATGAACAGTGTCAAAATGATGGTTCTGGACCAAAGCAAGGTTCATTAACAGAAAGTGGAATTTACATAAAGTAGATAAAAATCGTCATAGGCTTCCCACATAGCTTTTCTTTTTTTTCTACTTTTTTGAATTCATAGTAGTTGCCAATTTTTTTAAAATTGTGAGTTATTTTCTGTTTCACACTGTGAGTTATAATTATGAATCTGATTTTTAAGTTGATTTCTATTCCTTTGCTGCCAAAAAAATTTTTACATTTAAGTTTATTTTTTATTAAATGATATGAAAGTTTAATAAACCTCTAATATTTTGTGATTTCAACTGAGCTGTTTTTCTTAGGTGTTTCCATTCAATCATCCTTTGATATATTTCTAATGTAAATATAATGAATAAAATGATTGTCTTATGTTTATTCAATTATAATAGTATGATTTCAGTACTTGTTTATGGAATCCTCACATTACTACAAAAATTAAAGTCAAAATAAACTTGGTTTAAAAATGAATTAGCCTATTAGCAGTCGCTGTCCCTGAAACTAAGTCCTTGACTCCATTTAAAAAGTCTGAAATACCCTGTTGAGCCCTCGCCTCCTCCATGTCACTGCTCCTTTCCTGTGCTGCCTGTGCTGTTAGCTGCTGCTGGATCATCTAAGAGGAAGTGGAATACTGAATATCCGCTTTTGTATTCAGTACTAGTCCTACTTTATTGTCTATCAGCCTGGCCTCCTCTTTCTTGCCATGGACTAGGCTGTTCTAGATGAATTGCTACATTCTAAAAACTTTAAGTCTTAAAATAGGGCTGCTATACTGTTATGCCAGAATTTTATTGTCATCTATTAAAATATTGAAATTCCAAAAGATTTACTAGGATTCATAATCATAACAAGTGGGTCTTGTTTACAATCAGTTATACGCATACTGTCAAAGCTTCTAGAGCTATAAACTGCAAAGTGTACAGGTCAGGTGTGGAACATCCAGAGCGAGTAGATTCCAAGAAATTTTCATGTATTTGTACCACAGGTATTCCAGAAAAATTGCAATTTCGATTCCAACTTACCCTGGGTAGTTCAGTGAAGCATAGCTGATTTTAGTTAGAGGTTTAATTTAGATGCAAATATGGAACAAGCAATTGGCTTTCTTTCCCCAAAAAATGTGTACTTTCACTTTGAAAGTTTTTAAAAGGTGAAATTTAGTTATTAGGTTTTGAAAAACAATTTATAAAATTGTTAGAGCTCTTAAAAGTAGGAGAACATGGTCTTTAAAAATATTCTAGTGTTGTCTATTTATGGAGAAGAATTTATCGTATATGGTGTCTTTACACTACTGAACTTCCTTTGGCCTTTTTTTGTTCTTTTTAAACAGTTTTTTTTTATGACCTGCCCTTTTTTACTTTTTATTAATACAGAGTACTGGCTGGGAGGTAGGTAATGTTTTAGTTAGTTAAAGACACTAATAGATTGACTTGATCAGATTTCTCATGCCAATGCTTTGCCCACATGTGCTAGCTGTGGGCATTCTGTTGCTATCTGCTATCAACTGAATTCATTAACCAAAGAAATTTTGTTAAAATACTACACTTTTTAAAAATTTATTATTAAGAGGTGTAGGTAGTGCATGGAAATCCATGTTACACTAATGAGATTCTTTGGTAAATGAGCCACTTTTCATCACGTTAGTTCGTTTTTATCCTTTGAAGCATTTTCTTTCATCAACATTTACACACAGATTTCTTTTATTTAACCGTATTGTTTCACCTCATTTTACAGAGGTCGATTTATACGTTATTGCTCAGAGGTGTAAATAAAAAATACTGTGTTTCATCTGCTCTACGATGCCATCAACTGTAAGACATCCCTTTATTTTGTATGCATTTAGTAAAACAACTAGAAACCTCTGTATTAAACCACAGCATCCTATCAGTTGAAAGGTGAATGCCAACCACAGAGGTATTAAAGTGTGGGCCAGAAAAATGTGCATCTTAGAACTGATGAAAGAGTCACTTCACTTTAAGCACTGCTGAGGAGAGAAATTCACTTTTGTCATTTAAATTTTGTTGGGGGAGGGATAAAGAGATTGAGAGAACTTAAAATTTAATTTGACCTCATATTCTGACAGTGTTTGATAAAAACGTTTAATGAAAACTGTGTGCTTTCTTTTGTGTTGTAAGTGATTAGGCTCATAAAAAATTGTATATCAAAGCTTACCTGAAAAATGCCAGGAAGAAATTAATTGCCATTGTTTTAAATTTTTTCTGTAAAGTAAAGAATTCTATAAAATGAGTTTTAATTTATTTTGATGAGGTAAAGCAAGGTATTAATAAATCAGATGTATATGAAGCTAGGTGTACTTGTCAAGTTGTCTGCTTTGCCTCTCACTTGGAAGTCAAGTTTATGTTGACTGAACAGCTTAGGCTTTCCCTGTTTGGTTTTGTATCCTTGTTTTGGGACCCAAATAGAAAACCTTAGGAATAAATGTTTCTACTGCATTTTCTTCCATTTCTGAATTGGTTCCCACCTTTTGCTTTTGTACTTTTACATCTACCTTAATTCTCCAGATTAAATGTGTTTGACCTTAATACCTACTGTGGAATCCCTCATTTCTGGGTCTAATTAAAACATATATAATGAGGCTTGCCATGGGTATCTATGAGTGATAAAGTTCCTTATGGATTTCCTGCCATGAAATGGAATTAAGTTGAAAAGTAAGCATAAAAGAAGATATATGGAAACCTCTGAGCAGTTTATTAATAGTCTGCTTGATGCTAAATCGACCCCTGAAAGGTACAATTTTCACTGGTTATGACATTAATATCATTCTGTCATCGTGTTTACTGCATGGTAAAAGTCACACAGACTTTATTTTCTTATTTATATCTTGTCACTACCTTTCACTGGACCTTTAGCTTTGTAGCTTCTAAGATTGTTGCACGCTTGTTTTTTGCTTTTTTCCTTGTAAAACTTAAATGGATGCTTGCATTTTAAAAAATGTGTTTTGCTACCATTTGCTGCTTATTTGTTTTGAAATTTCCCTAATTAAAATGCTTTCTGTTTTCTCTTCTTTCTTGCCCCTGGTTGCTGACCCTACTCCCTACTTTTACTATTGTCTGTTGTGGTAAGTTTCTATCTTGTGAATATTTTTCTTTTTGACTTGGAAAACTTCAGTAATTTCATTTTTTCTATGAAAACTATGTTTCCTAGCTAATTTCCTAGTGGTCTCAAAGAACTCTCACTGGGTTTAAATTCAGTAAGAATAATTGATTCATTGTAGAATGACTCTTTGATTTATAGGAAAA
>PVKM010005467.1:0-47721 GCA_004027735.1 Carollia perspicillata | reverse complement strand
TAGCTGTATTAACTGGTTTAATAAGAAAGAGAATTTAATAGAAGGATCTGGTTAGGGCAATTCATGATGATAAGAAACATGAGGTTTTAAAATTCACCCATGAAATGGAAAGATATTGTTCTAGTACTTCTTTCCACACCCCTGTGGAGTCGGGGTCATCCTCATCTCACGTGGGACCCTTGAGTGGAGAGATGAAGTCACTCGTGTAAGCCCCACAAGTAGGAGAAGGAAGAACTGGAAGTGGAGCCTTTCCTAAACCTCATTTCATTTCCCTACATAACCTGATACACAGAATAACAGCAGCAAAATAATAATGATAATGGTTAAGGCGAGTTGAATGTCCACACCCTCTTTTAAGAACTTTATATTTATCCACTCAATCCTCACAACAACCCTACACAGTAGGTATTATTATCTCCATCTTATAACCGAAACAAACGCACCAAGAGGTGCCAGCAATAAGCTGCACCAGTTGGGGCAAAAAACGGACCTGTCACCATTTCCTCTGTGGGGAGGGTCTGGTGTCATGACACACGGAAGCACATCTTTGTGTTTCATACCAGAGCCACGATTCTTTCAGAGCCCACGAGCTACGGAAAGATTGCAGGCCGCAGCCCTCATCGCTTCAACCCATGTATGAAAGATGAGAGCCGTGGCCCCCCTCCCCCAATCCCTTCAGTGTGCAAGTGAGGATGCTGGGGTTGCCTCCTGAAAGCCAGTGCCAGGCTGAGTTCTCCCCTTAGAGCAGAGGTGGCAGACACAAGGCCCGCGAGCTGAATCCCACAGCAGTGCCGAGCTCCTTGCCCCTACTTAAGGTGTACTTACATGTATACAGTCCTAAAATTATATTTGGCCCTTTGAAGGCAACCACGAGGCTGAAGTGGCCCCTGGTGGAAAGGATTTGGACACCCCTCACTTTGAGTTTTTAGTAAGGAAATGTTCCCTGGCAGCCTTCGTGTGCTGGGCTGTGTCATCCTGGAGCAGGATAAACAACCGTGGGCTTGACTGCCCAATGCGTCAGGCTGTGGAAATGGCCCTCCTGAGGACACTACTCACCAAAGGCCATTAGCCAATTACTCAGAGCCCGTTTAGTAAATGAGCTCTCTGTGCACTAATTGGAGCCCTGGAAAAGGAAACCCACAGTGAGAAGCCGGCGCTCCCAGGCCAGATGCCCTTCTCTGCAGCATCTCAGAACTGGATGGGATAGAAAAGGCAGGATGGGGCAGTGGTCCAGCCTCAGCTCTCAGCCTGAGCTGCCTGGATTCAGACCCCAGCCCTGGTATTCAGCAGCCATGTGGCCTTCAGCAAGTTACTCTGTCCTCAGTTTCCTCACCAGTGAAAGGAAGATCATAGGACTTGGGGGTCTCAATCAAGTAATACACCAATGTCCAGCATGTAGGCACTATTCGATAATGTTAGCTAATATCACTTACTTCCCTAGCCTCTTTATATGGAACAAAGCACCTTAGTCCAAGGAATTTTTTATAAAAAAAGTATGAGGAGGAGAATTAAATGTACTCGGGTTTGAATAAATAAATGTACCCAGGGCATCTGTGACGTCCGCTATACTCCTTATGTGGCAACTAATATGCCCTGTATTGTTGGTTTGTGTTACCATGTTACTACGTGATGACACTGCATATACCTGAGCGTCAGTGAGCTCATCGATTTAATTTTATGCTTCTCGAAGACATGTTTCATGTACCTTCATGCCCTCCAGTGGCACCCAAACACTCAGTAGACATTTGTGTGTGGGCTGATATCCTTGAGGAAATTTCTGCCATTCCTGATGAAAACTGGCATGACTATTGGTGAGTTAGCTTTGCTCCCCAAAACACTTAGTTGTTTGAGATTAAAAGATCTCAGACAATTTAACCTCCATTCATGTTTTGTTGTCAAATTAGACAAATATACAGTTAGATCCACAGAGCACAATAGTGGTAAAATAAACCAAGGCAGGACCTTATGCACATGAACTGTGGGTAATTTATTTTATGAGGACTTCATAACAAAGTTAAAGCAGGTGAATACTAAAGCCTTCCTAGTCTTAACTCCACTGGAATTGGACCAAATTAGCCCAAAAAGGTAGAATGCACTGAAAAGCAATTGAATTTCTGCCTGAATTATTGTAATTATCAGTAAAATTATGCCAATTTGATCAAATAGTTTTATGGTGTGCAAAATTTTAAGTATAGCTTAATATACATGAAAAAATATGGTATTTTTGCAATATTATTGACCATTTTATGGGTGTGAGTACTTGATGAATATTTATAGGTGTTAAGGTAAATATTGAAAATAATGTCATGATGTGGTAAAAAGACAATTATTAATATTTAATCTATTTTAAAAGCAAATAAATAATATGTTGATTTGTTTAAAGGAAAAATAAGAAAAAGTCACATCTTTTGTTAAGTGTATGTACCAGTTGAATGGTAAAGTCAGAACTGTATACTGTCAGATGAATTGTTCAGACAGACCTAGGAAAAGAGTTAAATTACTCTTTATTATCAAGTTTCTATGGAAATAACATTTTACTTTTAAAAAGAGAAGAAAATCCTAAAATAACTTCCTTTCTTAAGTGTGATAATTTTCCTGATTCCACAAGCAGAAGCAAATACAATGTGACTAATTGCCAGCTACATAAAGATTTAAATCCATGTCTGAACATGGGACAATCAAATTATGTAATAGCACAGTAGCTAGAAATAAAACCAACACATCAATGCTGTTTATTCAACATTATTAACACAAATAAAATTTACACCTACAGCTCTGTGCATTAAAATAACCTCTCCCACATCAAATAATAGTATTTTGTTATGTCAATCAAATTAAACCACCAGAAACATACAAAAAGAAATCAATTCTATAACAAACCTTTGAAAATTATGACATTTATCATGCTCAAAACAGGTTAATTATATTTCTAAACAAACTTTGTTCTTTTCAGTGGGGTTGTTTATTTTCTGTTCTGTGCTGGGAATGTACTCAGTGCAAACACTGTTAATCTGGCCATAAAATCCTTCCTACCAACCTACATAAATTAAAAACAGAAAAACAAAAACAAACCAAATATTGATATAAAAAGATAGATGTAAGTATAGATAGATATTTAGTAAGTCCTCAACTCTTGAAGCAAAATGACACATAATGAAGCCAATTTTACCATAGACTAATTGATATAAACAAAAGTTAAGTCCCTATGGCACCTCATCAACATTATAACAAAATGACATATTCAAGAGCCTGGGGTGTGTGTGTGTGTGTGTGTGTGCGTGCGTGTGTGTGTCTTCTTCCACAAATAATTCTACTGGAAACAGACAAGTTTAACTATCAATTTTTGGCAAAAGTGGACTAAATCCTATGCCAAGAATGAGACTCCAAAAATTCTGGTGAGAAATGTCTATTAAAAAAGGCTTTGCATACAATCCTCTAACCATCCATAATATAGAAACAGAAAATCTGAATAGACCAAATATGAATAAGGAGATGGAATCAATAAACAAAAACCTCCCAAAAAGTCTCCCAAAATTCCAGAACTAGACAGCTTCACTGGTAAATTCTAACAAACATTCAAAGAAGATTTAATACCTATCCTTCTTAAATGTTTCCAAAATATTGAAGAGAAGGAAATGCTTCCAAACCCATTTTATGAGGCCAGCATTACCCTGATAATAAAATCAGACAAGGATACCACAGTAAGTTATAGGCTAATATCCCCGATAAATGTAGATGCAAAAATTTTCAACAAAATCTTAGCAAACCAAATTCAACAATACATTAAAAGGATCAAGGAAGAACTATAAAGGACACATGGACAAAACCCAGTGGGAGGTGAAATCAGGGGTGGGAGGTAGGGATGGCTGGGGTAGGAGGGAGAGAAGGGGGAAAAGGCAGACAACTGTACTTGAATAACAATAAAATAAAATAAATTTAAATCAATTTCATAAATCAATTAATTTATGACAAAGGAGTTGAGAATATATAATGGGTAAAAAACAGTCTCTTCAATAAATAATGTTGGTATAACTGGACAGCCACATACAAAGAATGAAACTAGATTATTGTCTTACACCATATCCAAAAAATAACAAAATGCATTAAACACTTGAATGTAAAACCTGAAGCCATAAAACTCCTAGAAGAAAACATAGGTGGTGATCTCCTTGATGTCAGTCTTAGTGATGATTTCTTCATTTGACTCCAAAATCAAAAGCAACAATAGCAAAAAAATAAACTAGTGGGACTACATCAAACTATAAAGCTTCTGCACAGCAAAGAAAACCATCAGTAAAATGTACAGGCAACCTAGTGAAGATGAGAAAATATTTGCAAATTGTGTATCTGACAAGGAGTTTCAAAAGAAGACATACAGAGAGCCAATAGGCACATGAAAAGATGTTCAACATCACTAGTCCTCAATGCTAACCAAAACCTCCCAGGTAGTGACACCAGTTGATATCACCTGATATCACTTCACACCTATCCAAATGGCTATTATCAAAAAGGACAAGAAATAAGTGTTGTCAAGGATACAGAGAAAAGGGAACCCTAATGCACTGTTGGTGGGAATATAAATTGGTGCAGCTATTATAGAAAACAGTATGAAGGTTCCTCAAAACATTTAAAAAATAGGACATCCATGTGACCTAGCAATTCAACTTCTTGGTATTTAGTCAAAAAATGTTAATTTGAAAAGATGTATGTGTCCTGATATTTATTGCAGAATTATTTATATTAGCTAAGATATGTAACAACCAAAGGTTCATTGATGTATGAATGGACAAGGAAGACATGGGGGGATGTGTATATGTATATATAATGGAATACTACTTAGCCATAAAAAAGAAAAATCTTGCCATTTATGAGAACATGGATGGACCTTGAGGGTATTATGGCAAGTGAAATAAATCACACAGGGGAAGACAAATCTTGTTTGAACTCACTTATATGTGAAATCTAAAAGACAAATCAGACAAACAAACCTAACAAAACTAAGCTCAAAGGTACAGAAAAAAGATGGTGGTTGCCATAGGGGAAGAGGGTTGAGGTGTGGGCAACTGAGGAAAGGAGGTCAAGAGGTATAAACTACCAGTTATTAAAAAAATAGGTCTTGTGATATAATATTAAAAAAAGAAAAAGAAAGACCCCTATCCCCTTGTTCTCTGTCAATAGCTTCAGAGACTTAGTGTAAAATCACTTCTGAAATCTACTTAACTAAAGAGAGAGAAGCCATTTTTGATGGTCTTCAGAGCCCTGAACTTCACATTGCTCTGAAGATGAAAACAGCCTCAAGAAGACCCCTAATCTGAAGAACAACTGCACCACCCATTCTACCTGAGTCATATTCCTAACTTAGCAGCCTCTGCATCCACCATGAGCTCACATTTGAAAGCTATGGTTAAAGCCAGTCTTCCAAAATATGTACCACCGTAGCCTCATCTGCAAGTTATGAGCAGATGAACAATACAGATGCAGAGACAAGGAACAATGTCTGCTCTCGTGTGCATACAGAGGGAACTGGAAGGGAAAAAAAATGTGTGGTGGATTCAGTTTAAGGCAAAAAGAGACTTTACCAGTTCCCTAGTCTGGTCTTGTAGCTGCCATCACATGCGAGTGTGGGAGTAAATGTGGAATGTAAAACTTTCCCCACTGGCAAAGAAAAGAGGAATGTGCAGTGCCAAATGCCCATGGGGCCTCTCAGCATTTGTGCAGGTACCTGGTTATTCTTCACAAAAATAGAAACAGTCAAAACTATTGTGTCAAAATTAAGAGAGGAGCTGGCTTTTCTGCTGGGGATTTGAAATTTGCATTCTGTTAAAACCACTCAACTAAAACTTCAAAGTAAGTTTCTATGTTTTGTTTCAAATTTACCATATATACCCTAATTAATGCATCAGTCACTCACTTATTAAGTTAACAAGTGTTTACTGAGAGCTACCATCCAGGCACTGTGCTGGATGCGGGCTTGTAGCAGTGAACCAAGCTGAGAAAGCCCCTGGGTGGCAGTGGTACTAAACAAGTACAGACGTGTATATATCAGGTGGTGGAAGATGATATAATGAAAAAGAAATCAGGCTAAGAGTTGAGACTGTCAGAAGATGCTATTTCCTATAGAATTGTCAAGGAAGGCCTCACTGGTAAAGTAGCATTTGGACAAGATTTACAAAAGAAAGGGAGAAGATCCCAAGAATGCACAGTAAGACTGTTCAGGGCGGAGGAAATGGTGAGTGCAAAAGCTCTCTGGTGAAAGCATTCTGACATGTCCAGGAGCAACGAGAAGCCCAGGCTAGATTTAGAACAGAAGAACAGGGTTAGGGCATGAGTGAGCGGGGAGTGGGGCCAGATCAGGTAGGGGTCTTGTGGGCTAAAGCAAGAACTTGGATCTTCTTCTGAGTGAGATGGAAAGCCATTAGAGTGTTTTGAGCAAAGATGTGACTTTATTTCCTGACTTGGCTGATGTGAGAAGAATGCGGTACTAGGAAGCAAATGCAGTTCTGAAAATCAGAGGCAGCCACTTTCCCGCAGAGCTTGCTTCAGTCAAGACCTCAGTTTATCACCCACCTCCACAATCACTATCAACACCTCTATCCAACCCAGTCAGTAGGAGTGGGAGCAGGAGGAGAGCGAGGGCCCCTTATGACAGCTGGCAGAGCAGCAAGCATCCTTCCCTTTGGACCTCTCTGCCATCCCCTTCTGTAACACTGAGGAGACACCATGTCCTTTCCCCATCTGCTAAGTCAGGGGCTGATGATCATTTCTTTTCTGAAGGGATGAGCAATAGGAACCTCAGAGTGCTCAGTGTTGCAAAGATGTGGGACACAGGGCAGCGGCCAGCTGGCAGAGGTAAGACAGGCAGTGGTTTGGGGGCTGCCTGCCCTCATGCAGATTCCCATGGAAGGATATAGGCATTTCCTATGGGTCAACCAGATGTCAGAAGATAGATGGAGTAAAGGGGCTCCACAAGAGACACTCAGTAATGCGGGGACCCTGCAGCAAGAGGCCCTGGGGTGAGTGGCCTGCCCGTGGTCTGGACTGAAGGTGGCAGGAAGAGGTCAAGACTGAGCCAGGCCTCCTGGGCCAGCAAACTGTGTAGTGAAAATGTGCAGAGGGCTCTTCCAAGGGCACTCATCCTGGTAAACCCTTGGGAACCTGCCACATGGAAGAGAGACAAGCAGTCAGTAAAAGAAAGCAGACTGAAGCATTCTGAGAAACCCCAAAAAGCCCCTTACCCGAACCCTAATGTGTTCATGTAATAGTAATGTAATTCTAGTAGTATCACATTGAGGAATTTGCAAAGATGGCTATCCATGAATACAATTTAAATTGTGAAAATATCCCAGTGGAATTTTTCTACATAAAAGTCATCATAAGAGACTAATTAAATGGAGCTTATATAGTCTCCTTTTATAGAATTAAGTTCAAAACAATTCTACAGAGAAAGTTTTGACAGTTCTCTCATAAAGTTACATTCACTTGCTCTTGGGGGCTTTCCCAATTTTTGAAACAGTATAAAAATGTCACTATAAAAATTGACTAACTTTAAAATCCTTCATGCTGTAAACCTAAGAAATTTCCCAGTCTGAAGGAAGGGCCTTAGAATGGGGTTAGGCTGGCTCTAGGTTTTTAACTGTGATTCTAGGCTACGGTGCTTCATTTTTCAGAGACTACATCATCATGAAGGAGTTCCAACAAAGTGTTCCTAATCTGTGTATATTTACAGCCCCCTCAAAATATCTGAGAACCCACTTGTGAGTTTCTCATGGGGACATCAGTGTCGCCTATCTTGCATCTCTCTTCACCAAACCCTTGTAAGAACACTTCCGTTTTTCTGGAGAAACTGTGCTGCCCACATCAGTGCACATGATTTAGATGGGACTGGCCCCATCTTCTGAATCCAAGTATGGGCATAAGTGTGGGTGTTTCTGATCAATCAATACTTGCCAAAACTGAAGTCAAAGTAATTGGTCCAAGGGTGAACTCCTGACTCACTCTAATCAGAACTAAACCAAGCATGGAGAACATTGTTCTCTTCCCTCTGATCTTGAACTTCAAGGATATAAGCCTGGATCTGCTAGAAACCATCGCGAGGATTAAGTCTTGGAGTTGAAGAACATGCACAGAAAACAGAGCCAAGAGATGGAGAAGAAGGAGATCTCTTTGAGCCTCTGAGTCCACTTTGTTTAAAGAATTTGGACTTTTCAGTCCCTTGAGCAAATAATTTCCCTTATTTTTGTTAAGATTCATGTAACTGAAAGCAGTTTCTGTTAAGCTTTTGGTAATTAAAAGAGATGTGTTTGTTATACATAATCTATAAAGGGAATCATTTATTCAGTCTAACACAGAGATATACAAATATTTTATGATACCTTGATAGTATACCAAATAAAATATAAATCAGTGTAAAAGTTTTCTACTCATTTCTATTAGGAATTTTGTCAATCAATATATCGTGAAGGTACAATTAGAAAATTGTGGCCTTGGTCAGGCAGCTCAGTTGGTTAGGTTAGAGTGCCCTCCCCTATGTTGATGTTGTATGTTCTATCCTCAGTCAGGGCACATACAAGAAGCAATGAAGACATACATAAGTGGAACAACAGTTCGATGTCTCCTTTCTCTCTCCCCCGCCCCTTTTCTCTCTCTAAAAATCAATCAATGAATAAACAAGTTTACAGAAAATTTTGGCACTCCCTTCAGGTTCTAAAACCCTAGGAAGTTTAAGAGCTCTTGTGTTACATAAATCAAGGTATCAACCTCTGCCTAAAATGGCACAGGGGACAGTTGTCCTCAGAGATTAATCAGTAAACAGCTGTGTACCTTTACCTGATATTGTAAAACACAATAACTTTGAGACAATGATGTTACACTGTGGGTTTTACAGATTACAGACATAGAGAGAAGGCTGTGGATTCTGAATAAAAGGAAAACACATTTAAAATACAAAAGATGTCTTTTGTTTCAAGCCTTTTTTTTTTCTTGGTGCCAGTGGAAATTTCACACTGGGTAATATAAATCACAAATGTGCTAATGAAGCAGCGTCTCCTACTTTAAGTTCTTTCTGTGTTTCACTCAAAGTGATAAAAAAATGGAGCATCATCATTTCCCTTCGATCCGAGATCACAAAGTGTCCACAGCAATATCCCGTTGTAGGGATACAATAACCAACAAGAAATAAGCCTTTCAACACCATCCACCACAACACTTAGAATATAAAATGTGAAATTTGCAGAGGTATGACTAATGGGGCGATTTCTATTTTTCCAGCAAATGAATATCCAGTCCATGAACTGAGCACATATAGTACTTAGAAAACAGTCTTAGAGAAAACTGACAGATATATAGGGCATTTTATCTTGCATTATGTGATTTGTAGAAGTAATCTCAACTGGAAGTACTTCTAAGGAAGGCATTAAACAAGTGTAAAATAACTAATCGACAAAGTATTTATTAAGCGTTTGCTATGTCACCAGCCAAGTCCAAGGTGATTGAGTAGGAAATCTGAGAATCCCTTTATGAAAATGTGGTAATGGACTTTTGGAGAGATTAGACAACACAGCAAATGACAGAATTCAACCCTTCTCTCCAAAATCTCTGTCTCCACTACTTCATGATGACGTTAACTCTCTGACTGTGGGTAATATGAGTATTACAGAACTGTGCCTAGGATGGCTTCAGAGGTCAGAATGCAATATGACTTAGGGTATTCTCAAAGAGATGTTTAGTAGTGTGAATGTATACTTGTGTATAGGGTCTGACTAACATAGCCTTTCCAGGACTCACTGCTTGTGTTTGACTAGGGCTAACCTTTTCCATGGCATACATATTATGAGCTGAGGGATACTACAATGTCTGCCACAATGCCACCACTAAATATGAACTTTTGAGTTATCATTCTGCTATACTCCAGTAACGGTTTAAAACTTACAACAGAGTATCTTCCATAATGCTTCCTTCTGAGACTGACAAAGACCCACACCTAAACAATAAAGATTTATAAATCTAGGTAATTAAAAGTCTAGAGACGTAATGGCTAAAGGTAAAGGTGGATCCTGCAGTTCAGATGACCTCACCGAGGATCCAGGTAGTCTCCATCCGTCTGTTCTGACTTCCAGGAGACCTGCTTCAGTTTCCACAGTCCCTCAGAGTCCCCAAAGCTCCTGGCTCTCCCTTTGTGAATACAGTACAGTAGCCAGAGTTTCAGACTTCCCTTTTGCACACTACATAAGGAAAACCAAGGGGCTCACTTCATAGCTCCAGCGGAAGAGGGGGAAATCATCTTTGTAGAAACACAAATATCTTGCATCCCTTGATCTCTTACTGGGCTACATCCCTGTCCATGCTCCAATCAGACTGTCTCAAGAATGAGTCTCTGATTTGAACTAATTAGGCTTTCTCTTTGAACCTAAGGCTGAAGTCATTCTTGCAAAAATTAGATGGCTGAAATGGGGACCAAATGAATCGCTCAAAGGAAATGTGGGACAATGTTCAAAGATGCAGTGTATGTCCATTAGAAAAGAGTACAAACCATTTTAGCCTGTTAATTCTCTGTCAGGATACTGGCATGTACACTGATTGCCAATTACAGCACCGAGCCTGGTACCGGGCAATGAGAAGAAAGCTGTGCAGAGGATGTAAATCTGGGTGGGTGAGAAATTGATGGAGCAGGCAAATGCAAGAACTGGGACAACCTGAGAGGACTGAGTGCCTCAGGTCACCTGTGAGTATCAGAAGTTATGAGGCAGAGCAAGAGGAGTGAGACAGAAAGGTACAGGAAAGAGAAATTGCCTACTTGACAATTTTGTCTTGTCTGTGAGGCATGAGCCAGAGGACAAGCAAGCTACAAAATGAGAAGAGATAGACTCTGCAAAAACAAGCATACATTATAGAAATTCTCAGATGGGATGATCCTCCCGAGAATTTTGTTATGTCCTAGCTAATTAGCTGAGTAGATGATTCATTTTACTCTTGAGATTCCAGTTTTCCCTGAGGGGGGAAAATATTCAAGGTCTGCAAAAAGAGAGTCCCAGATTACTGTAAGTATTACTAAATACCAAACATCCACCCTCCGGGGCCTGAGCCCAACAAGGACAAGGCAAAGACACATTATCTGCTTTGGAAGTAGCCACTCCCCTTAGACTTCCCTTCATCCCCTTCCATCTAATTTTCCTGTCCCCTCCCCTAGCATTTAGGCCTGGAGATATCCCATGCCATGAGAATGCAGATCTTGGAAAGAATTCCTTGTGTTAACTGCCAACAGAGACAGCAGGGAGAATCATGAGGTATGATGTGAGGGGAACCCAGGAGGCATGCCCAGTGCTCCGCGAGTTAGAAGAGCATCACTGTGCTAACAGTGGGTGAGAGCAGACAGCTGCAGACCTGTTCCTGAGCAACAGAGTTTCCCCCAGTACAGAACAGGGCTGATGAGGGCCAAGAGGAAGGTATGGCTATACCTAAAAATAGGATGCAACAAGAGAAAAGAAATTCAGCTGTGAAAACACTTGCCCATATGTGTCCAGCACAGGCAGAGGCTGAATGCTCTGAGCAGTGAGTATAATTTTTTTTTGCCCCATGTAGCAATAACATTATAATTGAGGTAGGAACATCAGGTTAAAAGATGATGATACTGTTAGTCCTTCTTGTGCCATGGCCATTAAGCCATGTTTAAGTTTTTCTTCTGTTTCATTTACAGCTTTCTTCCAGAAAGAGAATGTGTCAACTAATTGACACACACATCTGAGGTCCTTGACAGTGTATTTCAAGTCATAATTAATAGACATTTTTGGTTTACATATCAGTGTCTTGCAAGTAACTGAGATGAGTCTATTCCATGAGAAATTTATATATTCTAGGACTGTTCCCAGAGTATGTAATATCCCATGAATGTTATCACTGGCCTGATAAAGTCTTCCCAAGGGCCTAGCCCAACTGTCTGGGTGAATTTTCTAGGTATCATTCTTTTGCTCATGCCCTTCGGCAACACAGAGTCATCAGCACAGCCAACCTCATTGCAAAGGATTAGCCTCCACTCTCGTTATGAGAGAGGCCTTTCTATGTTGAAATTTTGTGGTCACTCTATTCAAAGTAGCTCAATGTCAAAACACTGTACAGAATTTAAAAGCTCTTAGTGAGTCCTCACTGCCCAAGTGATGGCAAAGGGTCTCAGATTAGTCAAATGACTTGCTGATGGCCATATATTTTTGGCTAAAACAGGGCTTCAGAATTCTTGGTTTAAGTCTAAGTTTCTTTCACTGCCACACAACAGTCCCCAAAGGCCATCAAAGTTATCATCCTTGCCACAAAAGGCAAGCTTTCACATCTTTTGGATTCACAGTTATTCTTAAATGAATTAAATTTGAAAGTAGAGCCAATCCCATTTGTTTGTCATCCCTCCAACAACAATGCAGAAATTTTTATTATATGTTAAAGGTGAAATGTTCTAATTCATAACCAAATTATGAAGTTCTTATGGGTCTTCCATGTCCTTACTGTAAGGATCCTAAGATTCCATATAAAATTTCAATATAGACCTAGTGAAATCTTAATCTCAATGTGAGTTCTTTCTTACTTTTACATGGCATACAGTAAGTTACTGATATAAAGTCACAGTCAAGTGTGTGTATATATGTGTGTGTGTATATGATATATGTACATATATAAACTATATATGTACTGTACATATATGATATGTGTGTATATAATAATACATCTTATATATATTATATACATTCACTGCTTATATATATCATATACATATACATAACAGGAGTTACACTGCTTTTTCTCTCGGAGAACTGGTATGCATCTTTTTATTGAGTAAAGAAAAGTATGCAATTCACAGTATTTCCTCTTTGTCCTAGCTGATTGGTGACTCAGCAGTGACCAAGCACAGGAATTGTGTTAGCCTAGGGTTTGGTTTATTCATGCCCTTCATTCTGTGCTGGCCATTCTGGACTCCAGCCATGTTCAGACAGAGCTGCCCACAAAGAAACTATGTAGGATCGTGAAGACTAGAGAGTCTGGTAATAAGTCAGCTACGTTACATCTGGGAAGAGCTAACTAACTAAGAGATGAAAAGTCAGGTAATTAGTCCAAAGAGCGAATCAGAGTGGAGAGAGAAACTACAGACAATAAAATAGGAGTGAATCTCATGTTGGTCAGAGATAATGGAATCTAAGGAAAGGGGCGAGGCAGGACGAAAATCTGCTGAATTCGGCACAAACTGCCTTGTGGGTATATTGATGGGTTTCCCAGCCCCACTTAGATTCCCAAAGAGTCATCTTCCCTTAGTTTTGCACTTTTGTTACGAATCTGTCTAGTTGTACATGTTAATTTTGTTTTAACAAGAAGAAAGTTCTGAGATGTCCTGAACTAAATTATAGCAGGCAGGAGAAGGAAAGAGTTAGAGCGACTAGCCTCTTAATGTCTGGGTGCAGCTGACAAAGGACCACTCACATTCCTGAGTGTACCGTGCAACTTTGAACCAACATCCAGGCTCCTACCAGCCCTCCCTGACACGGGCCACCGCATCCTGCTTATGCATGAACTTCTAGGACTGTTGCCTGGAACCAATCAAAAGTTGGAAATATTTCTTCCTCACAGGCTGTGTTCCTATCACAGAACTGCCCCCACTCCACCTTCTCCTGCTCCCTTATCTGTAGCCAATGTACATTTTGTTCATAACAACCTTTCTTCCTTTATTTGATGTATTAAAAAAGCATATTGACTCCAGGATGGCAGACAGGTGGTCTTGTTCTCCCAGCATTGCTGCTGCTGGTTTAGACTTCAATCCCCAGGACCTGGTCCTTCACGGCTCAATAAACCCTTTGTTTAAAAAAAAAAGCCTTTCGATCATGGAAGTTCAGTTTTTATTTAAGAGTTTTACAACCCCTCTACTCCTTTATGAAATCAAGTAGACAGAGTATAAAATACTCATTTAAAAATACTTACCTGATGTTTGCAGGGCTTAACGTGTAGTGCATAAACTACAGGTGGATGGGCTAACAACCATTTGCCTTTAAAAATATGACTCTAAACCTCCTCTAGGCCTGGAGTCTTGAGGAACGAAAAAAAAAAACAAGTGTGGCTAAAGTAGAATGAGGCAGATGGAATAACTGGAGATGAGGTCCAAGAGTTTGAATAAGAACGTGACTGCATAGGACCCTGTTGATCAACTAAGGGTTTTCACTATTGTTCTGTGTGAAATGGAAAGCCACTGAAGAGCTCAAAACAAGTTATTTATATGATTTGTGTTATGTTTATTTTATTTATTGATTTGAGAGAGAGATAAATATTGATTTTTGTTGTTCCACTTATTTATGCATTCATTGGTTGATTCCTTCATGTGCCCTGCTGGGATCGAACCTGCAACCTTGACATATTGGGATGATGCTCTAACCAACTGAGCTAACCAGCTAGAGCTGATTTGGCTTATATTTTAAGAGGATAAGTAGCTGCTGTAAGAGAGAGAAATGAGAAAGCAGTTAAGATCCTATTCCATTACTCCAGGAAAAGATGATGGTAGATTGAACCTAGGTGTTTGGAGACTAATTTGCTGTAGAAGCACAAAAGAAAGAGAGGAAATAAAATGATTCCATAATTTTGGGCTCAAGTCATTGGAACCTGGGAGTAGCCACTGAATGAGCTATGGGAATACAGAGAAGAACAGGACACAGAGACTCTGATAACCTGCACCTATGAGAGGAGATGGACAAGAAAAAAAAAATCAATAAAAGCAAGTTCCATTTCCTAGACGCTGACTTTATACCAGGCGCTGAACTCAACATTCTATAAATAAAACACAATTCAGTCCTCACAATTACTTAATGTGGCTTATGCAATTAGCCCTATTCCACAAATGAAAAGAAAAAGAAAACGGAAAACGAAGCTCGGCAGGGTAACACGACTTGCCCAAGACCCAAGAGCTGAAAGACAGAATTGGTTTGAACCCATAACTGTCTAAACCTCAAACTTATGCCCTTAACGACTGCACTTTAGTCTAACTCTGGCTCAACTTGATTTGAGGAAATCAGGTAGGCAGGATAAATAAAGCTGGCCCATGAGCGCGGGTGCCGTTTACCCATGACAGGATGATTGCCTGATCACTTTTAATCCATAAAACAAGAAGGATGGACTCCATGATTCCCCTGGTTCCTCTCACCTCTAAAAGCCTATAATTTTAAAACATGGCGATGCTTCTTTTCAATAAAGTGGAAGTCATTTTTATTCCTTAAGATTGAATAGCATATAACACAATTCTCTTATTTATACAAAGCTATTCCAAGCCAGGCTGAATGGAGCCTCACACCTCAGAGTTTGCCCATTTTGAAATAGAAAGAGTGTTAAGGGTAAAAGAATAGCAGTGAACAAAGAAGGGTGATCGAAGAAAAGGAAAAGGCACATCGAGGAAATTAAAATGAGGTTTAAAAAATTGTCTTCCCCCAGAAAATGGAAGAATGATTACATCTTTTATACTGAGGCACCTTGATTGTTGACTAAAAAATGCAGTGACAACTAAAAATGTATCTTGCACTGTTAACAGAAACTTTAGTTTTCACAGTCTTTGTTGTTCCCAATCCTGGGTGGTAACATCACACTTTCGATTTATCATAATAGCAAAATCAAATGAAAATATTTTTTACCCAGACGGGATCATACACAACCAGAAAAAGAAAATGTCATATATTTATGTTTGCCTTGGATTTGGAACATGTCGGTGAGACTAAAGTGAAATTTGGCCTAGATTTAAGGAGTCAGAAAAACAAGTTTGGGTTTAATCAGGAGGGAACGGGCAGCCTGTTTTCCTTCATCGTCATCACTAACTTCACAATGGGCGTCCCTACCGTATGTGTGTATTTCTGCTGCAGTGAGCAGCTGTGGGGATTTGCCGACATTGAAGGCGAATGAAGTTACAGTGAAATGATACCAAAGTGTTTTATGATTGTGAATGCAAAGGGAAAGGCTCTAAACTGGCATTTAAACGGTGCCTCGTGGAACGAGAGTGCCACAGTCCGAAGGGAAGAGCTCCTCATCTCTCCCTCTATCCCCCCGCCGTCCCCACCCCCTCCCTCTCCCTCACTTTATCCTCTTTTGGATACCTTCATATGACATCCTTTATATAATGACTTCTTAAAATCTTAACCTTTAAAAATGTGTTAAGCTGCCACTAAGATTATAATGAATGGATTTACTGTTTAAAAATATAAATAAGATTAAGGACTTCACCCCATATATTAAGATCATTAGCATGGTGATTGCTGTGGGGAGGGGGATATAAGGCAACTAAATGGTAATGGGAAAAATACAACAAAGAAGAGAACAGTCATCATTGTCCCTATCTACTTTCTGGGGATTGCTGGGGGAAATGACACTTAGTTATTATAATGGCTATTATTTTCTGAAAACACATGCTAAAGAGAAAAACCACAGTAGAATGTGCAGAGGACACGACAGATACTTCACACAAGAAATTCAAGGAACAAATAAATAAAACAGCCAGTCTTCTCTGAAATTAAAATAAGTGCAGATGAAAACATTTGTGCACGTTTTTATGTCACATTAAATTAGCACACTGTATGTTATGTGGACATGTGGGTTTTAACCGTAGTACTTGGTATTGGTGAAGTGTGACAAAAGAGATATCCTAAAAAATACTAAGAAAAAATGTTCCCAGAAATCAGTTTGAAAATACATATCTAAATGTTTTTAAAAGTGCATCACTTTTGACTCAGTGATTTTTCATCTACAACTATTATATCTTAAGGATATCAACAGAAGCGGGGTCAAAAAATATATTCCAATGATTGATATAAGCTGTTTATGTGAGCAAAAACATCTAACTCTCCCAATTTCCCTATTCCTATAAACATTTCAAAATAGACAGAAGGCCAACCCTGCACGAAGTTTAGAAGCCATAAAATTTTGGTTCCATCTGTGAAAAAATATACAGTTTCTGGATTGTCTGCTGGCTGGAGAGGGCAGGAGGCACCTGACTGAAGGAAGAACAAATGGCAGATCAGTGTGGATGGGGAGAACACACCTATGGACAGTAGACACCATCGGCAGGAAGACCACGGCCTGGATTCCCTCCAGCTGAAGAGGAAAGCAATTAGGCCCCGGAAAAGGTATTGCCTGTCATAAGAAGAGAACAGTCTTCTAAAAATGAGAGAAAGTGCTTCACATTAAGGGAGACTTATTGCAAGGAAACTAGGAATGTTTAGGAAATTTCCTCATTTTAAAAATATATGAGCATTCATTATATTCATGAAACTAAAGTACGTAGTCTTGAGATCACCTGGAAAGAACACATGGAGAAAATAAATTGCTGAATCAGAAACCACCATGGTGGTGGAGACGAGATAATGGGCCTAGCTGAAAGTCAAATTAGTAAAAGGAAAGACATGATTGGAAATTTGTCTGAATCTTCCAGAAAGGCAAAAGGATTTGACTGTAAGAGAAAAAGAAAGACACAAAGAACAGATTTAGAAAAGCCAGTATTCTATATGTAAACATTAGAGGCCATGGCCTCACTTAGAGGCCAGGGTAGAGATACAACAGCACAAAATGTTCCTGAGCTTAAGACAAACCTGAAACCATTGTTGCAAATGGCTACTGGGAGGCTATGCTAAGAAAAAGACAGGAATCATCTGTTAGGCATCTGAAGAATAAACAAATATTCTCATAAGTGTCCCATGCAGACGCTCCATCCCCTGCAAAGAAACAATCGGTCTGTATACACTGCTTCCAGAACACTGACATTCAGCAGAAAATGGATCAAACCCTGAATTCAAAACAGAACTGGAGAAGGAGGATGGGGAGGAGGAGGAAAATTTTGGACACATTCCTACTGCTACTCATGTGCAAGAGAAACAGCAGCACACTCCCCAACAGTACATTTCAGAAATGCTTTGCAAACATTACACCTGCATAAATCTCTTCCTGAAATATTTTTCAAAGAGATTGTGGCACTCTGTGGTCATTGAACATTAAGGAGAACACTGGCCTAAGTATCTCTTAGGAACTAGGTCTTTTTTCAATTCTCAGATCCGGACAGTCAACGTTCTATGCAAATAATGTTCCACTAATAATAACATGGAGAAGGTTAGATTTATCTCCCTTTTAAAAAAGATTTTATTTATTTATCTTTAGAGAGGGAGGGTAACAACACTGTGTGGTTGCCTCCCCCAGCACTCAGTACTGGGGACATGGCCTGCAACCCAGGCATGTGCCCTAGTCTAGGAATGGAACCCACTACACTTTGGTTTGCAGGACAGCACTCAAATCCACTGAGCCACACCAGCCAGGGCGAGATTTCTCTTTAATGTGAGAAGATCAAAGCCCTTACGCCAGTAATTCACAGCACCATCTGCACATTAGAATCTCCTGGAGAGCTGGTGAAATCCCTAAGGCTCAGCCCACATCCCCAACATTTAAATTAGAATCTGCTTCTGCACTCCCACTTTTATGGTGGCATTATTGGTAATGACAAGAGAGGAAAACAACCTAAATGTCGACAGATGAATAGATACAGAACATGTGAGAGAGTAGATGGATGGTAGCCAGATAAGAGACATGGTGGAGTATTACTCAGACACAAGCAAGAAGGAACCCCTGCCATTTGCCACACCGTAGGTGGAACTTGTGGGTATTATGCTAAGTGAGATAAGTCAGATAGAGGGAAACAAATGTTATAAGATCTCATTTATATGTGAAATCTAAAAGAAAGCCAAATATAGAAACAGAGAGTAGAATGGGGCTGGAGATGGGGAAATGGGGAGATGTTGATCAAAAGGCATGAGCTTCCAGTTATAAGATAAATAAATTCTGGGAATAAACTATGCAACATGGTGACTATAGTTAACAACAGCGTATTACATACTTGAAAATTGCTAAGAGAGTAGATCTTAGATGTTCTCACCACAAAAAAAGATAAAAAGGTAAGCAGGTAAGAGGATGGAGGTCCTTATTTTAATAATCACTTTACAACGTGTACATGTAGTTAAACATCACCTTGTACACCTTAAAATTATACAATGTTATATGTCAATTATATCTCATTAAAGCTGGAAAAAATGACAATCACCGGGAGTAGCACCCACTATTTTTTAAATCTCCCCAGTTTATTCCAACGTCTGTAGCCAAGATTTAGAAGCTCCAAATGTTTGCTCTACATGGAACAAACATTGAGTACTAAAAAGGAGTAATGTAAGGGTAATGTAATGTTTTCTTTCCCAGTCAGAGCATGCAAACTTCTGTTTTAGAATTGGTAATTTCCCAAATGTACTGCTTTGTCAGTTAAGATCCTGTTACAATACTTGCTATATGGACACCGTGGGCCTTGCTGGCTGATCACGCTCCATGATTCCAAAGCAATGACTCGGGAAAGCTGTCTCTGTCACACGCTTCCTTTGTACTGTGTTCCTTACTCTGAACACAGGAATCTGGACTGCATTTGGACAACGCAATTTTAAACTGGACTAATTCAAGGTCAACAAATAGAACGTAGACACATACAAAGAGCCTTTAGCCAATAGAGAAAATAACTCGGTGGCCAGACTATCCAGCAAAGGAATATTTTAAAAGGCTGCTTAAGTATCTTGTATATTTACTAGGAATATTTTTAAAGGCTGCTCAAATATCTTGTGTATTTACTAATATAATAATACAAGCAAACATTAACTGGCTGGGGCTATATTCTATTCAGGGTCAAAGTGCTTCCCAATGTTATATTAGGCAGCTGAAGGGAGCATATTGATTTCTCAGGTCACTCTGATGGAATGTGGACCAGTGGCTGCAGAAATATTCTATATATTAATGAGATTCTAACACAGTTGTTTCTGAAGTGTGTGAAAGACAGAGAGGCCATATCCATGAGACAGTCAAGGTCATGTCTTTAGCATAGATCAGAGGATTCAGACCAAAATGTCCTGTTTATAATCTGATAACCAAATCTAACCCCAAAAACTGTTTCACAAAGATATTTATTTATTAATGTCCTCTGCTGTCTCTAAGATGTCTCTAAGTCACTTTGTGATCGATTGGAACAGATGTGACTTAAGTATGCTTACTTATAATGCCATAAAGTCTCTACTTTATAATTCATGTTTTTGTCATCAATGAGAATCACAGAGATCCAAGTCTAATAAAAAAATATTTACTCCAACAGAGTTTGATTAAATAAAGCCAATAACACACATCATCCTGAGCTCAGCATTCATATTAACTTTCAAGGCCAGAAGAGAAGTGAACTGAAGAAAAGAAACTAACCTTTTATATGCTATAAACTTCCATGTCACAGAAGCAAAGTCACTAAATCTTAATTATTCCAAAAACTAAAAAGAAATGACAATATGTGGCATGATAGAGGTACTAATTATTACTACAATGGCAATCATTTTACAACTTACAAATGTACCCAATTGACATGTTGTATACCTTAAAATCACAAAATGTTGTATATCAAATATACTTCAATTTTTTTTAATAAAGCCAAAAGGCAAAGCCAAAGCTTACACAGGAAGACAAAGTCAGGACTTGGCTACGAAGTGGTATTCCACACCATGTTCTTCCTGCTGGGTGAAAGGTTAGTATAGTACCGATAGGTTGACAGTGTTTTGAGACAGCTCTAATGTGGAATTTGTGAGAATTACATCAGAGCCTTGGATAAAACTCCCTGAGATCCACAGAATTTAGGACTAGAAGTTGATCATGTCCAGACAGCAGCTGTGCCTTATATATCTCTGTATTCCCCTCCAGAAGCAAGAGCACTGCGGGTACTCCATATACATTAGGTGGTTGCCCGTACTTGTGAATGACCCCCCGGCAACGTGGGGCAGACACTCTCCCAACAGTGTCTTTGACAGATGGGCATCTGGCATCTGCTTCCACGCCATCTATTGACAGGTACCTAATGATCTCCTGAGGACATTCATTCTCTGACTCAGGGACACTAATTGTTAGAGAGCTCTCTCTCATGTTGAACTGAAACTTGCTTTCCTGTAATGGGCCCCCACTGGCTTGAGTTCTGCCCTCTCCAACAACACAAAATGAGTCCTTTTAGTCTTCTACCTGACAGTTCTTTAACAATTTTTAAAAAAACGAATAGGGCTATCCCTAGAAGAGCTCATCCTAGACATTCTTTTCTGGGTTCAATTTAAATTGTTAATAGTATTATTCATACTCAATGGCGCCATGCATGGAAGGTAATATTACAGATATGAACTGACAGTGATGCTTTTCATTTTATAGTCAGCAGATTTGCCACTGAATGAAAGCAAGGCAAGGTCTGAAGTGACGACACAGACATATTTGCCTCCAGAAGTATATTCAACAATGACTGCCAGGCACCTAGTCCCAACTCCTTCAAAATTTCATTTCTAAACCAGGAATCTGATCTGGTCACTTCTTTATCTAACATTCCTCAATGAATCCCACGATTTTCTTTCTATCAACAAGAATTTAGTAAGTTCCTACTATGTACCAGGAATATTCTACATCCTGGGGCCCCAGAAATGAGCAGGGACGTGTGCTTCTTTCTCTCATCAAGCTTTTAGTCTATGGAGATGTGTCAGGAAATGAGTAAACAACTATGGTTAAAAACATAGGTTAACATCTAAGGTTAACAACCAAAAATAAAGAGGAGCAACTAAGGTTAAAAATATAGGCTAAGGAAACAATGGTAGAAGCTGATCAGAAATGGAGGCCATGTGTTAGTCAGATCCTCAGTGAAAGCAGCTGTGAGAAGGTGGCTTTAAGCTAAGACCTACGTGATGAAAAAGAACAGACCACAGTAATGCAGCAGCAAACGTGTTTTTGCTCTCTCCTAATGAGCTTTTTGTCATTTGTTAATTTGAAACACATTCCCTCAACTCTACACCCAAATCATCGATTAAAATGCTGCATGTGACGGGGTCAAGAAGAAAGAAACTATAGGCACCTACAGGGTTCCCTGGTAAACTGTCTTGTGAGACATCTCATTACAAGGGCTTTGCAAAGCAAACGTTAGCCTTTCAAGACTTCCAGAGCAGGGCAGAGTCTCTCCTTCATTAAACTCCCCTAAACAATACAGGGTGTGTTGCACTGCCTGTTGTGGGGTTTTCACCTCCAGGCGAAGCCACCTAGTGAGGACCAAAGGAACTTGAGATGAGCACATTCCAGTGTATGGATACTTGCAGCACCAGCTGCAGTGGAAGGCTCACGGCTTGGTACCTCAGCTCAATACAAGTCTAGCTTCCCTTCCCAGAGCAAGGGCAGAGTTTGCCCTTCCTTAGGACCATGCAGTGGAGTTAGCAGATGAGGCCTAGCAGAAGTCTGCACTATACATGTGCATACACAGAAGGGGCTGGAGGGCAGTGTTCTGGCAAGGGGGAAACGGATCGGTCACACGTCCTCACATCTTCACTTGGCCCTGCCAGCCTGAACCATTAGCTAGAAAAGCCTCATGTAAATGCTAAGCATACATATTGTACTTAGATTCCAGCTGCTAACCTGTTAAGCACACTAACCCACCTAAACTCTATATATGCTATGGGTCTTCATACTTATATAGCCCCCTACATCTAGGACAGCTACTTATGACTAAGCAGGTTTACTTCACCCGACTCTGGAGGAATCCTTTGTCATAAGGTCACTGTAGATTTCTTTAGTTCTTTGTGACCAGTTTCCTGAAAATATAAAGTGTTTTCAGGAACAGAAGCCTCATTCTAAATGGTACAAAGACACCATGTGGGCTAACTGTAGGGCTGCTTTATAAACTCCCGTGAATAAAATGCCTTTCAAACATAGGAGCTACTCAAGGATATTCAATAAAGCACTGTTTGTGAAAGTGAAAAAATGTCCATCATTTGGACCCCAAATGTCCACCAGCAGGAGAATAGATAAATAAATGTGGTCTGTTCATGTATCAAAATACCGTAGACCCATTAAAAAGAGTGACTTAAAGCTGAAAGTATCAGCATAGATAAATCTTAAAGAACGTAATGTTGAAAATGGATATGTGTAGTGTGATGTCACTTATATAAACACTAAAATGCACAATAAATATACAAAGAGCTGATGGGTACATGCATTTGTATCAAGATATAAATCGAATGCTAGGTAGATGCTCATCAGCTTCAGGACCGCGGTTATCCCAGGTGCGGCCGGGAGGAAAAGGCATTGGGGAAGGATACACGGGGGCTTCAGCTGGATCTATAGTATTTTATTTCTTTTTTAAAATGTAAAATATATGTGACAAAAACATTTGTTAAATCTGGGTCACAACTATACAGGTACCTGTATTTTTCTGTATGTTGAGATAAGTTGTTGTTTTGGGGTTATTTTAGGTAAAAGAGAACAGAACTTGAGCTTCATTTCCCTGAAGGAGCTACTGTGGTTCTTCCCTTCTGATAATGAGATCCCTATTATTCAGTGCCTTTCCACATTTCTTTTTTTTTAAGCAATGCAGTTTTCCTTTCAAATGAACATTTTTTATGGATTCCTAATATATACAAACAGTAAAAATGGAGGTGCCCTGGAGCCCTGGATTCTCACCTTCATTCTACACAACGTAACAGTGTCCCCAAAGATATCTCCATGGAACCCAAGGCTTCATAGAGCACAGTTACAAAACCACTGATGTGACTAATGGTGAGGCCCTTGTGACCTGAATATTGGGAGGTCATGACTACTTTTCAAGGCTTATGTCAACCTCTATCGTCAGGTCATTTGCACTCTCCCTTTCCCTCCTGTGTTTGGCTAGTATACTACCTGATATTTCTTTCTTTTCTTTTTAAGATTTCATTTATTTATTTTTAGACAGAAGAGAAGGGAGGGAGAAAGAAAGGGAGAGAAACATCAATGTGTGGTTGCTTCTTATGTGGCTCCTACTGGGGACCTGGCCTGCAACCCAGGCATGTGCCCTGACTGGGAATTGAACCAGTGACCCTTTGGTTCACAGGCCTCTGCTCAATCCACTGAGCCACACCAGCCAGGGCTGACATTTCTTTTTATTAAGAATCTGAATGTAATTAAATGACCCATCTTTAATAACTGACAAAAATTAATACCTCTCAACAAGTTTAAACTTGGCAGTTCTTAACTGCCTTCCTTACCATTATTCTGAATAACAGATTTAACCATGCTTGTGTTACACACACAAAAAAAATTTTTTTAAAGAAGTACAAAAGGAAGATTTTTTTTAAATAATCAAATCTTCCTTAAATAAAAGGAAAGCAATAAATGACTTAGAGTGAAGGCAATCACATATATTTAAAAGAGACCCCAACTTTAGGAATGTCAAAAGTTATTAAAAAAACAGACTTATTGTGATCATTCCACAATATTTCCAGATATCAAATCACTATGTTATACATCTAAAATAATATAATTTATATGTCAAACAATAAAATTCTTATAAAAAAGTTAAAAATAAGAAACATGATATTAACTTCCTTCAACTACTGACAAACACATTCAGTACAACATTTCCGTGACCAATAATGTATTGTATTGGTACCGAAAATGAGTGAAGACATTTTAATGTCCATTTTGTGAATGTTCCCAAGTTTTATCACTTTATCTTAACATAAATTTATTTGTTCTGCCAGGTGATCTGGTGCTATATTAATTAAAATGTCATACTTGTTAAAGAAGCCTATTCAACATTGCGATTGACCATTCTAATTTACCGAAGTTCAAAATCATGGTTCCCAGAAGATTCGAGAGTCGTGTAATATAAATGCGGTTTGTCAAACATGAAGAGTGTCTGCAGTAGTTAAATAGGCATAGGTTTGCTGTAGCTACAGAAGCAGTGATATTGATACCATTGAGTTGCTGACTTGTAATATCCATCTGTATGAGAAAAAAATCACTTTGGAGAGAAACTACACACAACAGCAGTAACAAGCAGCTTACCTTATCAATTGAGGGAAAGCTACCTAGTGAGCTGAGTCTTAGATAAATCACAGGAGTAGAGTAGAATGCTAATTGTTGTTTCCTGGCTATACACCCAGGCCCCCTATCCTCACCTAGCATGCACCCAGACATCAACAAAGAAGACCTGTACATTTCCACCAGGGCACCCTAGCCACTATGGCCTCCATGCCAGGGTCAAGTGTTGCCTGGGCATGGAAAGCAGAGTTAACTCTTCACCAGCTCTTTTCCCCTTGGCCTTGCTCTTCCTTTAAAGGGAACAATCAGCCTCCTTCTGCTGCCACGACTGCACTCTCTATACTGGAGATATCAGCTGGCATGTGAAGAATATTATGAAAGAGAGAGAACTATTGGGCAGAAAGGGAGGATTTCGGGGCTAAGCAAAGATTTTAGAGATAACAGAATGAGGCTGGACCAAAAAAAAAAAAAAGGATTAATGAATACAGTGTCCTATGGTCCTATGGTGATCAATTAAACCACTAAAGTCCATCTGTTTGCCTGAAAATGAACATATTGAGATCACAAAGGGACAATAATGCCGATAAGTTTTTGAAGAAACTTATTTTTAACACAAGATAGTTGTTAAGCCACGTTTTAAAGCAGCCTGTGACATCATGTCGGGGAGTGGGGCAAAGAGGAGAAAAACTGTGGTAGGTGAAAAGAAGAAAGACAAAAATGATAAAATGCATGGTGAAGTTTTCCTCAAAAAGAGTATTTAGACTAAAAAACCCTGTGAAAATAAGTCTAAAACATGACTTAACAAGAGTAACGGTGAATAAAACACCAAGACAGATTGATTACTAATGTCAGTTGAAATGACCATCTCTAGAAATCCATTTAAAAAAAAATCAGACAGCCTTAAGGGCCAGAAGATTTAGTTACTCTTCTGCCCCAAATCAGATGGGATGACCAGCATTATGGCCTTGTGATCAAAACTATGCAAGGAGGACCTCGCGTAGGCTAAGACTATTGTCTAAGGATGTTTAAAGATTAACTCTAGAATTTTCAAGAGACAACAAGTCAACACATCAGCTCTAAGGATGGATGTAGAATTGGTGTGAAGTCAACCCATCCGGCAAATGTCCAGTTTATCCACAGGGTGGAATTGGGGGTTCAGCACCACACAGACCATCTTTATTAGTCAGATAGTCAGGAAGTGAAGTGCTTCAGCTAATCAAATATTTTTTGTTAATTGTTACCACATGCAGAAGGATTACAAATTTTTAAAGAATGAGAATAAATTAAAATACACTTAACACTGAAACTAAACTGATTATAATTTAATCTTTCTCTAATTATTCAGAATGCATTTCAGGGTCATCAAGAGAAGCATACATTATCAGTGCTTGATGACTGTGCAGGAAGTCAGGGCTTTTCTAAAATCCTGTTTAATAGATGCTCGGTAACAAAGAATTCACTGCACTGGTTATCATGTGGGAGATTTATGTGCTAGGCGTTTTGCTGGGATATGAAGTATATCATTAATCCTCACCAAAAATAAAATTTCGCAGATGATGAACTGATATTCATAGGGTTAGAATAACTTGTCCAAGGTCACACAGCATGAAACGGTGTCAGGGCCAGGTTTTGAATGTAGAACTCTTGAAGGAATATGGTCTTTCACTGTGTCAAACAAGCAAGCCCTTGTTGTGTAAAAGTATTCATAAAATTCACTGGCTCCCTCTACAAAATCCGTATGTACTCAGTGGGTCATGTTGTTTGTTTTTCTGCTAAAGGTTTTTTTCTGAGCCATCCCTGAGACTGCTATCATGTATTCATGAGGCCAGCAAACTTTGTCCATAAACTGTGTTTGAAGTTTTTTTTTTCTTTTTTTTCTAAGTGAAAGGCCAACAGCTCATTCAAAGAATCAAGAACATAGCCGGAACATCTTTGGAAGAAAAACGTTTTGAGAGACTAAACCAGCAGAGCCTCGGCCACATGACAAAATGATTGACTGAAAACACATACACTTAATATACGCTCATTTACTCATTGTTATGCTGTGATCTAATTTTTGAGCCTTTCCACTTATGTTTAACTATAAAACATATTGGATTTGACTATGACTTAGAAAAGACTCTGGTCATTTAAAGTTATTGAAAACTTGAGCCTGGGCTTAAATCTATTAAAGAAATGCATTCCTCTTGATGAGGGGGGGGAAGGTTATTTTGTTAGCTGAGGTAAGACAGATGATCTCATCATCTGCTTTTTAGTCCCTAACTCCTTAATGAGGTTTTTTTTTTCTTTATTTTTTGTGGAGATTTTTTTCTTTTTTGGAAAACTTAAGACCTGGGTACATTAAATAAAACCAGTTTCTGGGGGAATAACACCAAAACCCACAACAGGAAAAGAGCGACACTGTCTGGGCCTCAGCAGAACCCAGAGCGTGTATTCTTCTCACTGAAACGTTCTAGGTCCTTCCCACAGGCTCAACTGTCAAGAAAGCTGCTCCCTGGAAGGTGAGCGCTGTTTCTGAAACAGCCTCTTAGGCAAGGAAAAACCAGACTCCTTCATGTGTTCACATAGAACATTCACGGCTTCTCATTCACCTTCACTCACCAGCTCCCGTTAAAACTCTTCAAGGTTCAAATGCCTTTTCTTCCTCCACCCATAAATGGTTTCACTTATCTCCAAAGCAGACAGTGATTCCTCTAATGGAATTTCACAAACAAGAGGGGAAATGCAGCTGAACTGTAGAATGGCACAAAATAATCTCAGGCCATGACACTGTTTCATTAGGTAATCTCATTCACACACAGGAGACCTCGTGGTGGCTGAGGTGACCCTATTCAGAGATACAGGCCTCGCCACCCCGCTCAGCACATAGCATTTCCAGATAAGCCACGAGAATCTTTCTATTCCAAAAGAAACTATTTTCTTCTCTAGCACCAGACTAATATTTTTATTGTATTGAAGAAAAAGCTACCTAAACAGTTAACTTGGGGTAAAAGGAGTCCTGATGAGAGCGAACTTCTGGCTCAAAAAGTTCAGAATAGAAAAAGAGACTGCCCATCTATGAAGTCTCTACACAAAATTACGGCAGGAAGGTAATTCTGAAAATGCTACAGCTTGAGCCCACCTTCTAATTCAGGATCTCACACACAGACAGAAGTTTCATGCTCAAGTTAAATTTAAAGAAAGTTAAAATGACCGACTGCCTAACTAAATCAAATTACACATTATTTCAAAGCTTGAAAATCATACTTAACTGTCTTAAAACTTGATAGATGAGGTGGTGCTTGGCATGATCGTGTTTTGAAAGGGGATTTCACTGCTCACGACTGGAACTGCTGTGGCCTTGTTCAGCTGGAGGTTTTACTCCAATGCTTTGGCCTGATTTGTTCATTCGATTTCCTCTCTGAGATTTTATGCTCTCTACAGTAACTTTGTTAAATCTGAACTTGAGATGGCCCTCCTGACTCTGAGCTCTAAGGGATAACTTTCTCAGAGGAAGGAAAGTGAGATTCATTTTCAATATGGGTGAAATAGCAGAAGAAACACCCAAATTGAAGGTCAAGAAAATGTCACCTGGAACCTGAATCAATATCAATAGAAATAGTTCACTGAGGACCAAGGTCTAATTTTATGACCAGGTGTTCAATATCAAATTAAGTAGCTAGGTGAGAAGAATGATGAAAGTTAAAATAAGACTATTAATTATAATTTCTTGGACTTAATTTTATAGCCTAAGAAATTATAAAGAGTTCTAGTAAAATGTGATTGTTGACATCAATGCCTAAAAAAGATATTTAGAGGACCACATAAGTCTTAAACTGGAAAGATCCCCCCAAAACACCTAGTTCAACACTTTCATTTTTCAGATAAAGAAACCGAGGCACAGAGAAGTTAACTGTATTTACATAAAGAAAGTTTAAAATCTTTAGCTTATACTTTAACTATTGTCACAACAAACCCAAGTTTAATATCAAAAGGGTACAGTTAGCACCCATGAATAATCTCAATGCATGAAAATCATTCTTATAATAGTAAAAGCAATCTATTGCACCATATCTTTAAAAATTAAAAAAATGGTAAAGTGAATCTAATATTTCACTACAATTCCCAAGAGTAATTCAGTTTTCCTGCTAATCTAGACTCAGTCACCTAGTCACTCCTTAAACATTTACTATGCACCTACTGAATGTTATATATATAGCTCAAAACTCCAAAATTGTACTCTAGTTGAAATTTTGTCTTCAAAAAATAGTGAATAAAATCTTTACAGACACTTTTCTTACCTATGAGTACTTACACCATTTAATAACTTCCATTTTCTCCTAAAATGATTTTTCCTTCCTTTCAAGGATAATAATGGCCATTATCTTCAATAATCTAAATGTCTTTCAAGTTCCAGCCATTCAGTTATCTTATTCAACACATACTTAATTGCAATAGGCCTACGGGTGTGTAAGAGGCCCATGAATCTGTTTTGGCACCAGTTTTTAACGTTTCTATTCATAATATGGCTGATTTTCTTCTACAAGGTGTCATGGTCTTCCCTGGAAAGATAATATAGGGCATGATTAACCAGTAACTCACCCAATAATGAGTCTAGCAAAGCTGGCAGAAACAATATTTATGTCACTGTAGAGTGACTGACCAGCATAAGTAAAGTTGAAGTAACAAACAGGTAAGATAAGAAGACCCTAGACAGGAAAGCTATAGAACTGGTGAGCTTCACACTGCTTGAGGTCTGGTTGTCAATACTACAAATCCAGAAACATTTTTTTGTGCAATCAAAGCTAATCCTTACTGATGAATGTGCAAGACGTCAATTTGCAAAACACCATGTCGATATATTAATTTATAATGGAAAATATCCCTTCCCAAGCTTTGGAAAACTCATGTTAAGTTTCCTGAAAAGGAATGGTTAAACACCTGAACATCCACTTCTCCATATTCTCTCCACGACTCCACAGCTGTCCAACGGAATCCTTCCTAACACAGTTATCCCGGAAAACCCTGCTAATCACACTGAAATAAGGTCCATTAGCCTCCTTTCCAGACAGTGCTTTTTTAATTCTCAAGATAACTAAGAGGACAGGTAGTTATTTTCAGGTTATTTTGGACATCAGGATATAATGGAGGCAGATGCTTGAGGACCACTTCACCTAGGTTGTACCATGGGTACAACCTTATAAGTTCGCCTTCTCTCAAGTCCTATGGTCCTCCCATCACCTGAATGTTCTAGCATTTCTCTCTCCTGGAACAGGTTTAAAAGCATCATTATCTGTTCAAACTCCTATCTTCATTTCCTTTGAATATATGCTCAGAAGTGGAATTGTTAGATCAGATGCTAGTTTTATTTTTCATTTTTTGAAGATCCTTGATACTTTTTCCATAGTGGCTGAAACTATTTACATTCCTACCAACAGTGCATGAGGGTTCCCTTTCTCTACATCTTGCCAACACTGACCTTGATGATAACTAAGACATATATGCACTACTATATTTATTGCAGCATTATTTATAATAACCAATATATGAAAACAATCTAAGTATAGATCAATGAATGAATATAGAAGTTGTTATGTGTGTGTGTGTATATACATACATAAATATACACACACGCTGTAGTTTTCAGACTATAAGATGCACTACCCCCAAATTTGGGAGGAAAATGGGGTACGTCTTATAGTCCAAATGTAGCCTACCTGGCTCACTGTGGGGGGGCAGTGGTGGAGCAGGATCACAGGTTATTAAATAATTTACCACATTTTTTTGCTTTGAAATTTTTTTCCCTATTTTCCTCCTCTAAAACCGAGGTGTGTCTTACAGTCCTAACATATTATATATCTTTATACACACAATGGAATATTATCCTGCTAGAAAAAAGAGGGAAATCCTGCCATTTTCAACAATACAGATGGACATTTCGGTCATTACACTAAGTGAATTAAGTCAGGCAGAGAAAAGCAAACACTGCATGATATCACTTACATGAAGAATCTAAAGAAAGCCAAGGTCGTAGAAACAGAGAGCAGAATGGTGTTTCCCAGAGGCTGGGGTGGGGAGCTGGGGATATGTTATTTAAGGGGACAAGCTGGGAACTAATCGATCAATACCTGCTGAGGAGCTAATGCACACCACAGTGATGCAGTCAACAATTTCGTACTATAAATTTCAAAGTCGCTGAGAAACTAAGATCTTAATTATTCTGACAACAAAAAAGGTATATGATAATCTTGTAATATACTAGAGGTGCTCACTAACAGTAGAGTGATCATCATGATGCAATACAGAAATGTATCAAATAAACACGCATACCTTGCACTTACAAAATGTTATATGTCAAGTATATTTAATTTAAAAAGTCATTATCAAATTCTTCTTTTTTTCCCTTTTCAACAAGATTCCATTCAATTTACCCTTCAGATTGGAAGAGTAGATTTTCTTCTGATAAATTATACTTCAATTATTTTACAGTTTTCTTTTAAGTTATGAAAATAAAACTGAGCTTCTCTTTGCCGTTACATCACACAAAAACTACTACACAGATTGTCATTAAAAATGGAGGGTATATTTGGAATGGTCTGAATTCTTTCTTTTTTTTTTTTTCAAAAAAGGCTTTATAGTAGTCATATAATTCACTGGGCGTGGGATGGTGGGGGACCTTACGTAATTCCCACCTCAAAGAAGCTGGGATTGGATTAACAGAAAGCCCAAGGGAATGCCCATCAGGAGAGTCACAGCATCTGCATTAGAGTGCTACAGAAAGGAGAGAAAAAGAACAGCTTCCAGTAGGACAGCACAGGGGCAGGTTCTCTGACGTGAGATACAGCAGCTTCTCCCATGACAACTCCATGAAACCCGTTCCCAGGAAAATGAGGCACCAGGTCGTGCATCTCTAAGAGGGTGTGCCTGCTAAATGGTGTACGTCCCTGATCATAGTAATATGTGAACCGCGCCTGGAAGGAGTAGCTCAACAATGACACGTGTGTGTGTGTGTGCGCGCGCACTTCCGAGTTTTGACAAGTGCTACACCAGTCACCTGGTCATAGCACATGTCCCCTAAAATCTCTAAACTGATCGCACCATTAGAGCAGTTGAGAAATGAGCAGAAAACGATACAGAGTCTGAGAACTGCAGAACTGCAGATGGCAAAAGAACAATGAGCACCAATTCCATCCCTTCAGGAAAACGCCGAGGTCCAGATCATGTGTTTTGGCCAGAGAGAAAATACTGAACGTGTAAAGTAAATAGATCAAATACGAAAATACTATTTAACATTTTAAGGTGTTGGGAGCACACATAGACATAAATTAGCTTACATTTTCACAACCGGCTCTGGGTTGGGCAGGATAACAGTCAGCATTAGCCCTGGCAAACAGGTGAGGAAGTTGACCCCACGGGAACCCTAATGATAACTTACCCAAAGGCACACCCCCCAGAACTCGGGTACTGAGTCCCCGGCGCCACTCTCCAAGCCCTGCAGACTTTTCGCTCTGCCACGCTTTGTAATAGGGGCAACGGAAGGCAAAGGCAACTATGCCGCTGAACGGAAGTAAAGGAGAAAGATTCAGAGAAGGCCATCTGGCATATCTGTCCAAGGTGACAGCCACAGACATCTGGCTGTCTGATGTCTGTGTGGTGTGAGTATGTAGGTTGGTGAAACACAGATATATTGGAAATCGTCGTCTTCACAACTTCAAAGTCCACAAGTCTGTAAACTAGCACACACTAAGAACTGTCGGGCACAGCCTTCGAGTCTCCTTCTTCTTTCTCTGCTCTGACATCGACTCCTCTTTGGCGGCTGCCATCCAGTCCAGCCAGGGGCACCAGTATGGAGGGACTCCACCGTGCCCCTCCGCTAGTATCCTGAGCAGTGAGCCATCCACGAACTCCGGCACGAACTGCTGCTTCACGGAGGCTAAGCTGACAAAGATTCACTTTGAGAAGCAATAAAACAGTTAGTATAGAGTGGGCATCAATATTCAGGTACTTGGGTCTCTATTCTGCGCTTGCAATGGATTTTTAATTGGTTAGTTTTTCTAAAAGGTCAATGTATTAACCTTCGAGATCTTCCCTTAATTCTTAGAATTTTTAAGTGCACATTTAGAAAAACACAGGTGTTTAACACATTTTGTCCAGCTAAATGGGCCTCTGTGATGTGAAATTGACCTAGGCAGGTGGCTGCCAGTTCTGCACTATGCGGGAAATGGATGTATTTCTCCTTTACCCGCTCTCCGGGGGGAGGGGAAGCGGAAAGGGGAGGGGAATGCTGACAGACAACAGCAGGGCGAGTCTGTGCTCAGCATCTTGTCCTGGTGGTATACCCAAGCTGCAAGATTTATAACCGCCTTCTTACAATGCATCAGCTTCAACACTTCCAGTGAAGTCTTCAATAACTTTGATGACATCTTGCTGAGGGGTTTTGTCATTAAAAGCCGAAAGCTGGTCATTAACAAACCTTCTCTGCAATCATCTACCGCTGTGCTAACTCAGGCATGGATCTGCCTGGAAAGTTGGGCTTGCTCAGAAACTTTCCAGAAGGCTGCTCCCCCCACCCCTCCCGCCCTGTGTGGGCTATGTTTCTTTAGGGAAATAAAAGACAGTTTCCAATCACTTAATCATTTATTTCTCATTATCCACTGACTGAGTCTTCTCTGGTAGACGCAACCACGTTCAACAAATGTGTGTAGAACACCTACTACCTGACAGCAATCATGCCCAGGACCAAAGACACACTTATGAGAAAGATACCGCCCCAGCTCTGAAAGGGTGTGCAGGGCCACTCCTCCAAATTACCCATCCTTTACAAAATCCTTCCGCATATGCCGGACTCTACATTTAGGCATTGTAAGCATTATTGTATTTATTTTTACCACTCTTTAGAATATAAGAAAAACAGTGGTATGTTTTTCTTATCCCGATTTAAAGATCAGATGGCTGAAGCGCTGTCGAAGAATTTTCCCTAAATTACTGAGCTTGGAAGAGGCAGAACCAGGTTTTATCCCCTGTCTTGACTGACCTGACGCAGGTGCCTGTGCTCCAAACAACAGGACTGTGCCAGGCTGAAGGCAAAGACCATGGCGCTCCAGGACGAGGAAAGGTCACGAGCCAGGTGGAAGGCAGGCACATGCAGGGGAGTCATGAGAAACAGGCTGAACACAGGCTCGAATGCCCTTTGGGGAGAATTCGGCCGTGTTGGAGTGCTGCGCCTTGGCAATAACCTTCACACACTTCTCGCCTCTCGGAGAACATTCAGATTATTGAGGTATCCATTGGTGTGTGTGTACACATGGACTTAAACGTGCCTGCTGGCTCTGCAGCAGCAAGGCCTGGTGTACATTTTATGGGCAGAACAGAGAGTCCTATGATGTGAGAAGAGTTTAACTCTTTGAAGATCCCTGTGTCCTGAACACCTACAAAAATTTAGGTGGCAGAGTGATCCAGCTACCCAGTGGCCTGACCATGCTTTCTGCTACCAATGATTTGCTTTTGCACCTAATCTAGCAGCCTCTCCGAGGGAAATAATGTATGAAGGGAGGCATTGCTGCTTTCTCCTCCACAGGACTCAACCATCAATGTTACAACACTATTCAGAGCTTCCCCAGAAAAAATGAAGAGAAACAAGCCGACATGAGGAATATTCCACTATGCCTGAGAGAGCTGGGGGTGGGAGAAGAATCAAAAAAAGTCTTGTCATGACATTTTTAAAACAGCAATATAAATAAGTTGAGGTGATAAATATATTAAGAGTACACATTTTATAAAAATAATAAGTATTGCCATCCTTCGGGGGCCCACCATGTGCCAGGCCATTGCTAGCAGGAGGTGACACAACAGCTCACTAAATGAAGTCTTCACAACGACCACGCTAGGGAAATTGTCATCCCACTTTTATAGATGCACTAAGGAAGAGTTTGGGAGGCTGAGCAATTTGCCACGTGCCCCTCGTTGCATATTCAGCAGAACTGGAGTGCAAGCCTAGTTGCATGTTATTTCAAGTTTTTGGTGTCTGCACTGTGTTGCTTTACTCTTATCTATACCCCCAGTAATTAAAACATAACCTATTTAAAGGTATTTAAATAATGCAACAATTAAAAAGACATCGGCTGATTTCTTTTTTCCCCCTGAAATGATATGTTCCTCTCTTTTTTTCTTTACCCAAAAGGGGACAAAAATATTAGCCTACTATTTACTCCCCAACTAATGCTGTGGGATTTTACCTGGAAAGATCAGTAAGACCTCTAAGCAGACGCCACTGATCCCACTGAGTGTCGTCATGTGCCTGTCCATACATGTGTTTTCGGAGGCAAGGATTGTTCACGGCTCCTGGGTTCTGGCGGGTTCTCACCTGCAGGGCTTCCCGAAAACGTCTTCCTTGGCTTGTTATTATTTTTAATTGCTTGTGGTGTGTTTTTTACTGGGGAAGTACTGTGCAATCAAGATCATCAGTGCTACCTCGGAGGAATCTCAGGAATTCGATTAGTAAGTACTGCTCTACTCCTCTGACTACAGGCAGGATAGGAGATGTCTGAGCGTTGTCCAAGGTCATAGGACCTGGCAGCCCTTGCAGAGGCAGCACGAAGCACTTTCAAAGAATCCATGTAAGCTCTGGCTGGGTAGCTCGGTTGGTTAGAGCATCACCCCAATATATCAAGGCCATGGGTTTGATCCCTGGTCAGGGCACATGCAAGAATCTAGCAATGAAAATGTAAATAAGTGGGACAACAAATTGATGGGTTTTTTTCCTCTCTTTCTCTGTCCCCCCCTCTCTAATCAATAAAAAAAAATCAGAAACAAACCAAAAAAATAAAGAATCTATGTTAGCCCAGAATACCAAAGGTAAGGAACATGTCCTGCGCGATGGAACAAGCAAGTGCTCTGAGTCAGAAAGTCCTGGACTCACAGACCTTATCGAACATCTGAGCAGCAGCAGCAGTAGTAGTAGTAGTAATACACACATTCTACATTGTTCCAGCAGATATTACTTAGTGACTTTGTGACCTTAAACAAATGACTTAGCTTTTTCATAACTCAGTTTTCTCCTCTGTAAAGTAGGAACAATTACACTGTGTTACTGTTTTGAAAACAAAATGAGATGGTCTCAATGAAGACTCTCTTTGTTTCAAATGACAGAAACCCAATCAGAATCAGGTAAAGTAGAAAGAGCACTTAATTAAAAGTAATGTCTCTCAAGAACATCACACAGCTGGGTCTGGGAAACACTAGAACTAGAGGCCCACATGCCATCCAGAATCCCTCTCCATGTCCTGTTGCCACTTCCCTGGAGGCACCTGCAGTGGTCCTTCCCACTGCTTAACCACAGGTGTCAAACACAAGGCCAAATCCGTGGGCCAAATTCGGCCCTCCACCTTGTTTTATCCAGCCCGGCACCTTGTTTCTACGCGGAAGCAGCGCCAAGCTCCTTGCCCCTTGTTAAGAAATAGTTACATTTATACAGTCCTAAGGTTACATTCCGCCCTTTGAAGGCAACCATGAGGCCGATGTGGCCTCTGGTGAAAATGAGTTTGAAAACCCTGGCTTAAGCTGACATGGCAGGACACATCCACCAATGTCCCTCAAACCAGGATGAGAGAGAAACTGGTCCAAGTTCTGAATCCCAGGGAAGACCTGGGATTGGCCCAGCTCATGTCATGTGCCTACATCGAGACCAATCAATTATCTGTTGACAAGATGCAGTATTTTATTCTACTTACATGCTGCCCCTGTGGTAAGTCTGAGGATAGGGAGAGGTGGGTGTTTTGTAGAAGAAAGAGGATTAGTTACTAGAAAAGAGTTTCACCACAGATGAAATAATTGGTGTCAATTGCAACAATATATGAAAAATAGTTATCACTGCACCCAGTCCAGAATAGACACATGTATGTATGTTTTTTGTCAATATATAGATCCCTGCACATTTTGAAAGGTGATATTTTTAAAAACAAAATAAATACAGTATTATGTGTTAATTACAATGAATATAGAACATCTAATGTTAAAAACCAGAAGAGAACATAGATGTTGTGAACAATTTATGTTATAGGTGCCTAGTACTTTCTCCATCAGTTTAAAGACAATAGAAAGTCAACAAGTTCTGAAACAGGATTTTGTTTCCTTGCCTGATCCTCTTTCTCCTGTCCCTCGGAAACTCAAATCTTCTCATTTTTCCACTCTTGCCTTCCGTTACTTTTCGGTCTTTACTTGTTTTAATTTGGGGGGCCCACCACTGAAATTTTATCATTAAAGGCCTAAAGGACCGTACACAGTACAGGAAACTATTTCAAAGAGAAATTGAATGATCTTATATGGTTATCACTAACCATTGCTCCAAGTTGGAGATGAAAAACGACAATTCCTGGTTTTCCCTTTTCCCCCAAAACACACAGAACAATTTTGACAAGTCATCTGTGATCCCTGCAGCCTCCTAAATCTGCATGGTGGTTACTAGCCCACTTGTCTCTCAGAGTGAATCTCAGAACATCAGCGGATGAAGTATGCATAGGCCCATTCACAGGGAGAAGTGAAAGAAGCAGAAAACAAGATACTTTCCTGTCTTATCTGAATGGGAATTCCCACCCAGAGGAAGAATGTTTTCTGTGCAAGAAAACAAAGGGATTATTATGCTTGGATTAAAAATTGTAGGAATCCAACTGTACTCTGACAATAAACTCCAGACCTCAATAAGGGATCAAGTCAACATATTTTAAATTTTAGAAAGAAATCACTTTTGTTGCTTCCCAGAATTCCTTCTGGCTGATTCCAATATATTACTAATTAATGTTTAAGAAAATGGTTTCACCCTGGCTGGTACAGCTCAGTGGATTGAGCGCCAGACTTCAAACCAAAGGGTCACTGGTTCAATTGCCAGTCAGGGCACACGCCTGGGTTGTGAGCCAGGTCCCCATAGCGGGAGCACTAGAAGCAACCACACATTTATGTTTCTCTGCCTCTCTTTCTCCCTCCCTTCCCCTCTGTCTAAAAATAAACATAAATAAATAAATATTTTTTTAAAGTTTCAGGACCTTCCAAATAGAATGAGGAAAAAAAGTGTATCTATCATGTTAAAAAAAAAGAGACATTGGAGGTCTCATCTTGCATTGCATTTTGTTGCTATGACATGATTCCTCTATAGGAGGAGAAATTAAATGGATAAAGCAATAGTGTCCCAAGTGGCAGTTAAAAGGGAGGAATTCACTGGTTTAGAAACCTATGTTAACAGGTAAAGATTACTCCACATTTGTTTTCAAACATGAAAAGAATTCCATGAGGGAAAGAAGTTACCAGAATAATAATATTGTCTTGAAACAAATTTTACAAAATCCACAGGACAAAAGAAAAAGTTCCCAACGGGGCTGCTTGGTTACAGCTTAAATGAAACATACATTGCTTGAAGACTCACGCCACTTAAAGTTTACTACATAAATGCTTAATTTTTGTCCTTTAAAAATTCTATCAATTCCTTTCTTGGTGGTTAGGATATTAAAATATGCAAATAAGCATGCTCTAGTTGATCAGCGCTAATCTTTTTGCAATAACTAATGTTCTCTCTCAAAAGCCACCACTCCTCCTGTTCATGTCACCTTCACCCAGGAGTCACAAAATGCTGAAGACAGTCGCTTTTTACTTGATTAAATTTTAGGAGGTTGAAGCTAGGCCAAAAACCTCACCCTACTCTTTCCTAAATACTTTTCCTCCTCTTTCTTAATTACATGGCTTTCTACTGATTTGCATGAATTTCAGCTTTCAAAATCATTGGTCTTTGCTGAATGCAAATAGGCACATAAGTTTGCACAATTGATCTTTCATCATTCCAAATGGTACCTTTGAACAGTGCCTGAAATGTCTGTCTGAAATACTCCCAGCGCTGAGTGTCATCAAGAGACGTGGGGTCACCCTGGGGAAACCCATTCTCAGTGATGTAAATTACAGGGTTATTATACGTATCCTGGAACAAGAGAGCAGAAGTTTTATTCCAAACAGATGTAAAAAAAAAATGGCTCATAAAATCAGGTGCATTATCCTCTATCTTCTCTAAGCTACAGCCCAAAACTAGTTTTCATCAAATTGCACTGACCCTATTAACTTAATTTTCCACGCGCTGATCTTTTATGACTAACAATGGAAAAGCAAAACTGTGCAAATGTGCATGAAAGAGTCAAATGACTCCTCTTCTAATGGGAAGACAGAAATATCTTTCTTCCCTCAGCATCTGCTGATTGTCACTGCTCCTTAACCCTTTTGTGCCCCCAGAAGCTACACTCTCTATCCTCCCCCCAGAAGGGGTCCTGAAAACCGCTAACTTGCGATTTTAATTTCAGCTACCTGCACACCACCCAGCATAACACGGACTTCAAAAGGACCCCCTATTTCAACCTTAATACACCTTTTAATAATCTCAGTCCTGACACCAGCCTGCAAAATATATCCAAGCTTTTTCCTATGGCCATGGCTGACTTTATTTTTTTGAGTATATTTTAATAGTGAGTCCTAACTTTGACCATGGTTTCTGAAGGCTTTTATCAGCTAGGTACCCCTCACCAATTTATATCTTAATCGTCTCTTCCCAGGCCAACAAATGCCTAACATCACTCTTGTATTCAGGTTTGTATACACATATACATAGGCCTATCTTCCCATCCTCATATATTTAGGTGTGCATGGACACAAATGTGCATTTACCTTAACGTATTTCAATAGTTTATGGGTTCCCCATGGTACCACATAGACCCAATCCAAACTTGTCCAAGATGAGTCTGGAAAAACTTCAATCTCTGCATCCTGAAGAATACCCAGTTCTCCTTTACCATTCTCCCGGTACTTGGCTAGGCGACTGGAATAATATTGCACAGCAAGGAAATCAGCTGTGCCTTTGATCATCCTCTTCTCTTCTTCCATAAATTGTGGAAGCCTCGATGATGGGTAGCCTTGCTTTTGGTTCATGGAGGCAACCTGGGACTTGACCACTTCCGGATAATCACCATCAATAAATATGGGTTTAGCAAAGAAATCCAAGTGGAATGCCAAGGCTCTTTTAGCAGCTTCTTGATCAGACACTGAGTTGGGATCAGCTGGTTCCATCCAGACAGAAAAAAATGTGAGGGACACCATTCCCTCCTGCTCTTTTTGGTATAAGGAATCATAGCTGTGCCAGGCTCTTGTGTGGGCCTTAATCAAATTATAAGCTGCCTGATAGCCTCCAGTTCCCGGGCGAGGTACGCTGGGAGGAAACCTGCCAAAATCCTATGCCATCAGGGCAAATACATTAGGCTCGTTGATGGTGATCCACTGCTTGACTCGATCCCCAAATGCACTGAAGCAGAAGCGGGCATATTCATTAAAGGACTTGATGGTTGCCTCCACCAGCCAACCTCCTCGGTCTTCTAGGGCCTGAGGCAAATCGAAGTGGCAGAGCACCACGATGGGCATAACCGATTTACTAACAAATCATTGATGATCTTGTTGTAACAGTCAATTCCTAGGAAAAAGAAAATGAAGATATAGAAGAAGAAACATTACTTTTAGTATGTTGACAATAACCTTTAAGAGGGTGAAGACTGGGAATAATTTCCTAAATAGAGTTCGTTCAAAATAAGGTTTATTACTTCCTACATATAATCAAAGGCTGAGAGGAAATATAAAAAAATTCCAAGGAAGACTGGCTGATTTGGGAGTGGGACAGTGATGGGGTGATGTGTTTGTGGGAGAAAGGGATACATTTGGGCACACTGCTATCGCATAACTTTGTGTTATTGCTATACACTGAGGTCAACTTATTTATTTGTTTGCATGCAGGATTTGCCTATTAGCTGCACTAGAATACAAACCCCATAATAGTGAAAACTTTGTCTACCTCTTTTACTTCAGGATTTTCCAAATCCTGGCACAGTACCAGAAATTTAGTAGATACTCAGTAAACATTTGTTGAGTGAATGAACAAATCTCAATGGTATCGAATATAAGGCAGAAGAAAGGAACCAGGAAGCCTTAGTGCTTCTCCAGACTATCAGTCTCAAAAGTCTAGGGAAAAAGACACACTGAGCAACAAGGAGAGCTCAGCACATGTCCCAGAATGTGGGATACAGGGCAGCTAGGACACCAAGGAACAGCAGGTTGGGGAGTCTGCTCTAAGACTCCGCGACATTGTCCTTGGGAATACAGATCACCCCTGGCTCTGGCTCTCAGCTGGATAACAGTTATAGTTTCATTCTGGCCTTGTGTTTCATTCAAAGTTTGCATAGAAATAGGATCCCTTTCCCTTTTTTTTAACTTACTATCCTCCAATTTAAAAAAAAAAAAACCTGACAATCCAGACTTTTTATTTGTCCCCTTTAGTCAATCATTCGTTTATTCATTTCTTAAGTGCACATCTATAGAGAAGCTACTGTATGCTGGATTTCCAAACATACTTAAACACTATCTTCATCCTCAGGGAGCTTAAAATTTAGTAGGAACTCAATAAATTCATAAATCATTACAATCAAGTATTATTAGTAAAGATGAAGTACAGAATGCTATTTAAGCCTATGACAGAGAATACCCATCCCAAACTGAGGACATCTGAAATTTACTCTGAAAGCAATGTATCATGACCGTTTCAAAAGTGAACATTGATGCCAAGCTACATCAGTTCAATGCCAACTCTTCAATATTCTCTCTGTGGCCTTGGGCAAGTGACCTTATCTTTCTGAATTATCTTTCCCTGTCTGTAAAATGTAAACAATAATAGAAATCCCCTTTAATAATTATTATGAGAGTTTAATGAGTTAAAAAATTGAACCTGCTTAAGCACAGTTTTTGGCATAAGATAAGGGCTTAGTATCAGTTAGCTATCATTCTCATAATAATTATTACTGTTATTGTTGTCATTCATGACATCTAAGCTGATACACAAAAGATGAATGCAAAGTACCCACGCAAGGCAAAGAGAAAGAGTGATCCAGGAAGAGAAAAGAGGAAAGCAAATGTCAAAAGACCAAAGAAGGTGTGGAAGTAAAAAGAAAAAAATACACCCAAATGTGAACAGGGCTTGCTACAGTGAGGCTACCAGCCATAATCACTGGGCAGATACTCAAAGGCTGTCAGGGAAGAGGGGAAGAGGGGCCCTTCGTGTACGTGCTGACTGGAGGTTGTTGGCACAGGGCAGAAGTTGGGTACCTCAGTCTGGGGGGCATGTCTGGCTTTCTCTGGCTGGTCCTGAGTTGAAAGCTGGGGCCAGGGGAGCCGGCAAACAGAGAAGGCTGGCAGTTGTGGAGCAAGTTCTGACTATCTGGGGTGACCGCTGCAGAGGCTCTAGTTTACCTCCTGGGCTGCTGCTTCTTCTTCTTTTTTTTTTTTTTAGTTGTTGTTCAAGTACAATTTTTCTCAGAAAACTAAAAATGGACGTGCCTTCCTGGGCTTCTTAGGTGGGGCAGAGTTTTATCATCATACATGGTGGGGCCACTGTCCATTTGCATTTTTATCCCCCTAAAATACTGTGGATTTTTCTGGGAACTAATAGTTTGGTATAAGGAGAGCATATAGCTCAGCGAGGAGGGGTAAGAATGGTGAGAGGTAAGCAGGATAAGCAGAAGCCAAATTATGCAAGGTCATGTGTTGTCTGCCTGTCTGTCCATAAAAGTGGGTATTTTTAACAACAATTCACTTATCTTGCCAACGAGAACATAATGTGAATCATGAATAACAACTCTATACTTGGAAGACCCACTTGAATGCCATTACTCACTTGGCAGACCGAATAAGCCCTCCACCCCCAAAGATGCCCATGCCTTAACCCATGGAACATGTGGATACGTTACTTTACACGGCAAAAGGGACTTTGCAAATGAGTAGGGCTGAGGATCTCGAGATAGGATGATTTCTCTAGTTTGTTCAGTTGGCCCCAATCTAACCATATGAATCATTAGAAGTGGAAGAGGATGGCAGAAGAGTGGGTCAGAAAGATGTAACAGCAGAAGACACAGGAGGGATGACAGGTTGGGAAGGGCTCAGCCCATTATTGCCAACTTTAAAGATGGAGAGTAGGAGCCATGAACCAAGAAATGTATGTGGCCTCTAGTTCTGAAAATGGTCCTCAGCTGACAGCCATCAAGGAAATGAAGACTTCAGTCCTGTGACCACAAGAAACTGAATCCTCCTAACAACCCTAATGAGCAGAGAAACTGGCTCTCCGCTAGATCCTTCAGAAAGAAATGCAGCCCTGTAGTCACCTTGGCCAGACTTGTGTCAGACTTCTGACTGACAGGGCTCTAAGGTAATACGTTTGTATTGTAAAGAGTCAAGCTTATAGCAATCTGTTCCAGCATCAATAGAAAACTAATACACTTACCAAAATTTATAAAACTTTTCTTTCCTCTCTCAGTGGAAGAGCACCCCAACATCCCATCTCTGGACCTCTGTGAACCCCCAGATCCTCACCTGTAAAATGGGATATGCAAAGATGCTTTAATGGAGTCATTTTGGAATTGGTATGTGTTAAGGTTCACATAGCCAATTCCTTCCATTGGCTTTGCATATTAAAATACCAGCTTTTATTTATTGCATTCATACTCAAGCCCAAGAGGTGGGTATTTTTATCCTCAATCAACATAAGAGAAAACTGGGATTCAGAGAGAATTAGAACTAGACTTAAAGCGCCAACATTGAAACCCAAATTGTCTTACTGCAAAGCCTGGGTGTTTTCACAACACTCTATTTCTCCCGTTTACTAATGTTTCAGAACCAGAACTGTTGCGACTCTCCTCTACCAGCCTTAGTAATCACACGCTTTAGAGCTGACTCATAACATCAGGTTCGTCTCTTGTTTTCTTTCTTTGGAGGAATCAGTGATTTATCTTCTGTAGGCATCATTAGATATGGCACAACCATTAATGATGGCAATCATTGTAATTCAAACAACATGATAATCTTCAGTTGCATTGAAGATAAAAAAAATAAGTAAATTTTTTTCTCACTTATCAGTATGTCAGAGCAATGAAGCATTGCACAGTTAGTATTTAATATCCTAGGATGAGGCATTTTATTTCTGGGTTGCACAGTTTATTTGGTGTTGTGATGAAACTTTCCCATGATGCAGTGGAGTAAGGTTTTTAAGAGCAGAGCTCCAGAGTCAGACAGTTCAGTCAAAAGATCACGGACAAAATGCATGGCCTCTCTACAGCCAAGTTTCTTCATCTGTAAAAGACGAATATTAATAGTGCCACCTCGTGAGTGTAGGAAGTATCAAAGAGGAAAAATCCTCACAGGGTTCTTCAGCTTTACCAGACTGGAACAGCTCTCTGCATAAGTGTGTGTTTTCAAATGATCAACTGTTACCAATCTAGGGATCTTGAAACTTCAGCTGTCACTTGGACCTTGTTCTGCATCTGGATATTAGTAGAGGATAGACAATTTTAAGTACTGAAACTTTTGTAGCCTTCTTATATTGTTACTACCAGGTTCTTTGTTTCAATTAAAGCAATTTCTTTTTATTTGATCTTTGAAAATATGAAGTATTTTTGAGTTAAAGGTCTTTTGGGTATTAAAAAAAACATTCAGTTTAAACCAAATATAAAGGTGGAGTAGAGACCAGTATCTGGTTGGTATGGGATGCAGTGAGCATTCTTTGAAATGATCTAGAGAAATCATACACCCAGTAACAGAGAATGATTATAAGTGGAACTCAAGGGATTTGAAGCTAGAAGCTGAGAAAATCTTTGCGTCTCACGAAATTCTGGTCTCTCCCAACCCAGCTTTTCTCAATACACCTACTGAATGCCTTTCTCGCTGAACCAGTCTTCTCTATGCATCCAATTTGCCATGACCTCAAAATGGCCGCCCCATCTGCCAAGGCCAACCACCAATCAGCTCGGCCTCTTGGCTCCTTAATTCCAAACATCCCTGAGAAAAGAAAGCAACAGAGCAAGATGCTCTTTTTCAATGAAGTTACACAAATGAAAAGTCCCAAAGAAGTCTTTCCCTCCTACAGTCAGGTGTGGCCGGCAGGGCAGCAGGATTGTGTAGAACAAAGAAATTAGGAACATTTCCTGAGAAAACAATGTGGCTGGAACCTGCAGAAATGACATCTCTGTATAGAAAATAACCGAGCCAGAATCCTCGTAGGCAAACTATAAATGTACCAGTGTAGAATTAATTGTGATAGAGAGGCTGCCATATGTCAGACATATAACTCTAAGTCCACCCCTCTCTACACTCACACCACCAATTTCTTTCACTGCCCTAGGTCCCCTTGGCACGCTGCTTGTATTTGTTTCCTGCTGCTGCTGTAACAGATCAGCACAAACTCAGTATCTAAAACAACATGAATGTATTAGCTTACATTCCTGCACATCAGATATCCAAACTGGTTCTCGCAGAGATAAAAGCAAGATATCAGCAGGGCTGTGTCCCTTCTGGAGGCTTTAAAAGAGAATCCATGCACATGCCTTTTCTAACCTCTAAAGGCTCCTCCCCCCATCTGCAAAGCCAGGACTGGAACATCTTCTCTCCTTCCCGAGCTCTGCTCCAGTGCTGGTATCTTCTCTCTCTTCACATCATCCTCTTCTGAGGGTTCACACGATTATATTGGAACTACCCGGGTAATCCAGGATGATCTTCCCATCACAAGATCCTTTTACTTAATCATGTCTATAAAGTCCCTTTTCCCAGGTAAGATAATATATTCACAGCTTCTAAGAGTTAGGGCGTGGACAGATTTTGGGAGGGGGGCTGCCACACTGCGCAACACCGAGTAAGAGATTAGTTAGATTTCTGTTGTTCATTTATTTAGTTAACATTCCCGCTGAGTGTGTTCATCTTTTAAATCTTAAAGTGGACAAGAAATTCTACACAAGTATTTCTTTTTCTTTCATTTCCAATGCCTGGGTCTCCTACTCATCACCTGAAACTTGAATTTGTGGCAGATATGAAAAGGTATTTGAGCACTTGAGAACACAGAAATATGTGATTTCAGTTGCCAGCTCAACCTCTTCTTGTTAAACCTTGAAAACTTGACATTTGAAAGAGAAAGACTGTGTAACAATTCCATTTTGTAAAATACTTTTCCAATTTAGGAACATAGGATTTTGTAAGTTTCCAAATATCTTTCAATCAAGCTTTAATACAGAAAGTCAAACACACACACAACAGGGGTTCCTTGGAAGGAACGGTGACAAGGGATTACCAATTCTTTACGTGCTCTTTGAGGAAATATTTAAACAGAAAAAAAAAAAACCCAAATGATGGCCTTTCTGAGTTAAAACGGTTCCAATGGCTTCAACAGATCACTGCACAAGTGTGCGAAACTGCTTATTGAGAGTCAGCCTCCTGGAAGGCCCTCCAGTGCCCTTGCGTTCGTGGAAAAGTCTGAGATATTAATCAGCTATGGTTTTACAAAAGCTGGGCAAACAGAAAAAGCTCAGGGCTGGGGGGCATGTGACCCCCACGTGAGATCTGCACGCGTGGTTTCCCCACATTGTTCAGGGGCCCCTGTGACTCCACTCCGCCCACCCCACCCCCTGCAGCTCTTTGGCTTCCTGCCCTTGGACTGCCAAGGGGCAGTGTGTCCTGTGAACTTCTGCACACCTTCAGTGCATTTTAAATAGCTTGACCTGTTGACATTAGTACAGGTTCCCAATCCTTTATCTGAAAATCTGGGTAGCTGGTGTGTTCAAAATGTTTGGATGTTAGAAAGGAAACACCGTATATTAAGTCTAACGCCCCTTATGGTATCTGAGTCAGTCTCCCTTACTATTTCTGCATTAAAATATATGGTAAATATCATTGAGCAGAATAAACTGAGGTGATAAAAATCTTTCCCGTCAATTTAGGTCAGCGTTTGCTGCCAAATTAGTTTTAAAACTAAACTTGCTTAAAAGGATTCAGTATTTGGAGGCTTTTGAGTTTTAGAATTTCAGATAAGGAATTATGGACTTATGTTACGAGCTGGTGGGTTATGTTTTTATTCCGTTTGTAATTTTTCTGTTTTTTTACCAACCAAATGTAAGTTCAGTGAAAAGTCAAACTCTTGGAATCATAGGCTAGAACAGTGGACAGAGCTGTAGCAATGGAGTGTTTTCCACTTCATCTTACCAACAGGAAAACTGTCACACAAAGAACACAAGTCATTTGGTGAAGCTGGAAATGGGCCTGGACTAGTAGATTCTAAGTTTTTCACATCAGACAGATGTGGGCCGAATCAGCCCCATCAAAATCTAATCTTAGCAAATTTATGCCCAGACCTACACCCAGCGATGCCCTCTGATTAGAGGGCCTCACTCATGGGTTATTGGGGGAATTAAAGCTACAAAAACAAGTACAATATGAGCACTGTGAGTTGCTCATGGTACACGCTCAATAAAAGGCAACCATTCCTAGACTGAATTTTATGATTGCCATTGACCTAATTGAATTACACGCAGTAAGTGTTTCCTGAATTCCTGCCCGCAAGGCACTGGACTGGGTCACAGGGGTGAACAAGGCAGAATCACTTCCCATGATACCATAAGCAATTGGAGAGACTGCCTTACATCTATGTTGTGAGGACACAGCACACTTGACAGACAGACACAACACATGTTTGTTGAATTGAATTCTACTCATGTGTTCACAGTCTATCAGCGAATACAATAACAGTAGGGGGGAAGAATGTGAGAAATACCCTAAGAGTTTTACAAAGTGCTATGAAAATAGAAAACAAGATCTCTTCTGTCTTGGAGTAGGGGAAGATTTCTTAAAAGAGGAAACATTTGTGCTAGGTTTTAACGAGGACAGACATTCAGGGGGTATAGCTGGGAGTGCAGGAAAGGCCATTCCAGGAAAAAGGAGGAGAGTAAGAACTTTCCGACAGAGGCGGAAACTCATGGAGTATGTTGAAGAGGTGGTGGG
>PVKM010005466.1:0-47712 GCA_004027735.1 Carollia perspicillata | reverse complement strand
AAGTAAAAATAATACTCCATGAAGAAAGCAGCTAGATCAAATAATCTCACAAATGATTTTCCTTGAGACACATGATAGACTTTAGCCTGCAGCAGGAATACTTTATATATACCTATCATTTTGTTACAAAAAATTTTGAAAGTCTTGTACTCAAGAGTCAAGATTTAATAAAATTAATAATTTTTACTGCTCCATCAAAGACAGCCTGAGATAAACCCTTCTCTCTCTCTCTCTCTCTCTCTCTCCCCCTCTCCCTTTCCCACTACCTCTCTCCCTGTGTATGTGTGTGTGTGTGTGTGAGAGAGAGAGAGAGCACCGTGGTGAAGAAGAGAATGACTCTAATACATTTCAGTGCCACTGCCTTGATTAGAACCAAGGTGCAGCATTTTACTCCCGTTGCTTTTGCGTCATCAGTGTCCACGCCAACACAGATAAAAGGGCAAACACTATCTTACTGCTATGATGACAGTAATCTGGACCTCAAGGACTCTCTGCAGACCATCCTAGGGCACGTGCTCCCACTGTCTACTTACCTCTCGCAGTACTTGGGCCAGGGTGTGATTTATTCCTATGGGAGTGAGCGTTTATGAAACATCTTAGAAAGCATACTTTTGAGAAAATCTATTTTAATCTCACATTTGAGAGGTGATGAAGATGGGGGTGAAGAGCACTACAATTATTAAGATAAAATTTGCTTTTACAAGCTTGGGCAGTGGGGGTGAATCAAAGAGAATATTCCAGTTGGATGACTGCAGTCAACAATAATCTCAGTTCATGGTTCATGGGGGCTTGCATCCAAAAGGCACACGTTCCCAGAAGTATTTACTCACTCCACTTTGAAATCTATTGTAGCAATTGCCAGCTATTTATCTTCCTAATATTCTAGGTTGGCCGAACATTAAAATTAGTTTGTGTTCCTTGAACATGCAGCAATTGAGGGTGAGGGGCCAATACCCTTGAAATGTGCTTTGTAGCCCAGAGATATCAAGCTGAGATTGAAACAGAAACTGTTCTGTCCTTATTTCCATTTTCTATTGTTGCGTACTATTTCAAATGATTTTTGGAAAGAGGTAGAGGTATGAATACATTCAAATTAATAACGCTTTTGGCTGTTGATAGAACACCTATATAATTAAAAGTTGACAGCGTTTGCCCTCATGCCTTTAAAAGGTCGCAGGAAATGTGCTCTACTTTCAGGAAAGGCCCAAAGTGTGTTTTCAGTTGCAGTGTACCAAGCGTTGTACAGAGTCACAGCAATTCAGGAGGAGGGGTGGTGGTGTGCTTATGCACGGTACTAGTCCTCCACTTCCTAGCCGAACGTCAGGAGGGTGAGTGGTGAAGTGTGACCATTCTGTTTACTCTGCGTTAGGTTTAAAGATCCTACACACTTTGGGCAGTGAGTCTACGTGAAATGGATGGGCTCAGATTTGTCTTTCATATGCTAATTTCAAGTTCAACACTAGTCACCATAGTCAAAGTCATCACAAGTTGAGTTTGATCTGAGTTGAACCAGTTATAATGTTCAAGACTTAACAGGGGGAACCTAACTACCAGTTTACTTAAGCCAACGTTCAAGGAAAGATTGGTTTAAGGATAATGCTCCATTTTAGAATTCTCTCATGGGAGGAATTGCTTGTCATTGGGAAGTTGTCTCTTTCAAGGGAGTTGGCAGGGAGAGTGCCGTCCTGAGAGTTTATTATCAATGAAAAACATCTTTTGGGAGATACAGCACTCTCTAAGCTTTTCTAATAAAAGTGTGTCAAAAAGATTTGTTGGTTTTTTAGGGGTACACAGGGATTTAACCCCCGTGGCTGCCTTTGCCACCACTTGAATTATGAGAATTAAGCCAGAACTCCAAGAGGCATCAGTACCCATCCACGTAAGCCTGTAAGTGTCATGTCAATGCTTTGTGCCTTTGCCCGTGCCTCCACCTTCTTTGATGAAAAAGTCTATTTTAAAATTGGTGAGAAAATATTTAACATAATAAGGTGATGAGTCAGAGTTTTTAAAAAAGCTAAAAAGGGAAGATGTACTTAAATAATGCACCTTTTTATTTTTTTTTAGCCACATCTGACTCATGACATGTAATGTATTCTGCTTAAGTTCAAAGTTTTCTCGTACAAAGAGAGTTTTATGAAACAACTCTTCTTCGGGCCATTTTTCCTTCAATGATAGCAGCAGGTTTTGGGGTTTAAATAATTAACAACCTCCAAGTGAACTTTCATCCAAATGACTCCAAGTCACAAAGGGAACAGTCCTCTTTCACCAAGTACCTTTTGTGCTAGAGTGAGACCAGTCCTTTTCTGTTTTCCCCCTTTATGTCTCTCTTTGAAGAAAGAGGTGTGATTTGTAAAGTAATGAAAGTATGTATCAGTTAATGAAAACTGCTATATTGGGCTCATAATGCAAACTGGAATTGCTTCCGTGTAAGCTTCCTCTACCTGAATGAGAACAGGGGAAAAAAGTAAATTTCAGGAGCCGAGATTGCTGTGTGCACTGCAGGAGTATCGTGTAGCAGTTAAATCAGCCATCAGGGGTGACCTAATCTTATTTTCCCCCCTTTGTCAAGAAGCTGTAATGTTCATTTAGGCGGCATTTTTCAGTCTTAACTCCACTGGACACTCCAAAACTGGGCACTGACTCCATCAACCTAATTATTGATGTCACCATATGTTATCTTTTTATTTTTTAAAATTATTTTTACTGGAAATGTTTTGGAAAGAATGTGTGGGAGACTGTAACCTCCACACGCTTAAGGTGATGGGGTAAGAGAGGCATTCTTTTAGGGACAACACCACGAAGGATTTTATACCGAAGAACATGTAGTTTAATAAACAAAAGAAAGTGAAGAGGCAAATCTATTTCCTTTTGAGAAGTCAGTGGGAATAATGAAGTAATCGCTGTTTCAAGAGTGGGAAAAACTTTCCCCCCCACCCTCGATTTGGCGAATAGCGGGATAAATTCGAAGAACTCCATCCCACCCCCGCACGCGCGCCCCCCATTCTTTCCACGCGGAGCGGTTGCAAATCCCTGGCTGAGTCCGCCCTGGGAGCCTTAGGGCACCTTCCTCTTTGCTGTGTGTGTGTGTGTGTGTCTAGCTCTCGCTCTTTCCCTCAGTCTGTGCCTCCGTGTGTGTGTGTGAGAGTGTGTGTGTGTGACAGAGAGAGAGCGCGAGAGGAGAGAGAGCGAGCGAGAGAGAGAGCGCGAGCGAGAGAACGAGCTGTGAGCTGTGCTGCCGCCGCCGCTGCCCTTTGATCCCGACATTAGTGTTAGGGGCTCGGAGACACAGAGCGCGGCCATAGACACCGCGGCACCGGCGCTCATTTATTTATACCTCCCATCACACACGCGAGCACAGGACACACACACACTCACACCTATTAGATCCGTTTCCATTGAAGAATATTACGCTCGGGGGACAAGCCAGGTGCACGACCAAAAAATTAAAAAAAAAAGGAAAAAAAAAGAAAGGAAAGAAAAGAAGAAAACCCCTCTTCTGGCTCCAGGAAACAAGCTTCAACCCATTGTACACACCGGAGAGAAGGGGTTTCCCCCTGCCCGCCCGCCCGCCCCCCAACTACCTCCCCGCTCCTGCCAGTGTCTGCCTCTCTGCCCCCACGGGGGTTTATTTGATCTCACATTAACCAAGGAGGAGAATGTGAGAAAAGGGGGAAAATGCCCAGGAGGAAGCAGGAGCAGCCCAAGCGCCTTCCCTCACGTAAGTCATCCCTTCTCCACCTCTTCTCGTGCCATTTTCTCGCCCTCCCTCTCCTCTTTCCCCTCCGCAGCCTCCTCCGTTGTTTTCTGCATTAGTTTAGGGTTACAGAGGTGAAACTGACAAAGACACAGCCCGGGTTACTCCTCGTTTAGGTCTATGCTGAGGCAGCCATGTTGGTGATGATCAGCCCCGTGCCCTTTCTATTCTCTCTCTCTCTTTTTCTTTCTTTCTCTCAGCCCCCCTCTTTTTTTTTCCTTGAGATCGAGCTTTTTCCCCCTCTGCTTCCCCCTCCCCCTCCTCACTCCGGTTTGCTGGGGGAGGGGGCAAGAGGAGGGAGGAGGGGAATAGTGTGGATGCCTTTTTTTTTTTCCTCCTAAATCAGGGGTTGGGGGGAGGTGGGAGAGGTTGGAATCTTTAAAAAAAAATTTCCTTGTGGATCCCAGTGCCTGAGGGTGCGGGGATCGGGGCGCGCGCGGAGGGCCGGGGGCCGTGACATGGCGTTTGGGGGTGTCAGGGCGAGGGCGCTCGGCCGCCCGCCGAGTACAGGATCCAGGGAGAGGTCCGTCTCCGGCTAAAAGGTTGCGCCGGGGTTGGTCGGCCCTTGGAGCCGCCAGCGGCAGCGGCGGCAGCGGCTGGGGCAGGAGCAGGAGGAGGCGGAGGTGGAGGAGGCGGCGGCGGAGGAGGGGAGTCGGGGGCGGGCGAGGCGGGAGCGGCTGGGGAGGGTTTGGGGGCACCGCACACAAACACACGGTACACACACGCCACGGGGCGGTTGGTCCCACTGCGCCGGGGCGAGGGGGCGCGCCGGGGCGCGGGGCGGCCGGGCGGGGGGCGAGGCCGGGCAGCGGCGGGCGGATGTGGGGTGCGGGAGCTGCGCCGAGGCGGAGGCAGGAGGCAGGGCGGCTCGCGGCGCGCGAGGTCCCTGCAGAGCTGAGGGGAGGGGAGGAGCAGGGCTCCTGGCCGCAATAAAATGCGGGGTCAGTCGGAGCAGACGGAGCCGGGCGAGACTCGGGCGCTCAGACCCCCCTTCCCGGCGAGCTGAGCAGAGTCCAGGACTAAAGTGCATCACAGCCCTCCCCGGCTGCAGCCACACACACCAACTGGAGACTCACACCCGCCGGCACGGCCCGGTCCCCTTCCCCTCCTCCACCCGCACCCCCGGTCCCTCTCCGCCCTCCCTACGGCTTTTCTTTGCGAGACTCTTAACTTTTCCCCCACTCCTTCTCCAGCCGCCCCCCACCCCCCATCCTTCTCCGCTTTGAGTGTTCTGAGATGCTGCTAAAGCTAAAAGTGAAGGAGAAAGAAGCGACTAAAAATATCCCCCGGGGCCGCCCGGCTCCTTGAATGCAGGGAGGAGGGGGCAGGGGAGCAGGCGTGGGGCGGGGTGACGGGGAGGAGGGGACGCCGGAGGCGCCGGAGGGAGGGGTCGGGGGAGACTGAGGGTCAATTTCTCTTCTCTCCCCCCGCACTGCTCCCCTCTCCCGGCGGTTTGGCGCTACTTGGAGCCCGATCCTGCAAAACCCGGGCTGGGGGAGGGAGTGGAGCCTGAGCGCCCGCCCGCCCGGGTGTCAGGCCGACGTGGTCGGTCACCTGAAGTTCACGGAGGGTGGGGGAAGGGTTAAGGTTATGGTGTCTCGGGCTCGGGTTGTGTGTGAGCGTGTGCGTTTCCGCTGCAGACAGGCAGCGCGATCGATCTCCCCCTCGCGAAATATCCGTGGCAGTGCCTGCCCGGGGGACGGTCAGGGGGCGCGTGTGGCTCGGGCCGGGTGCCCCCGCTGCTCCGTGTCACCCGGGCCGCGGCCAAAGTGGCGAGCAAGGGCACTTGCAGGCAGCCCTCTCCGCAAACATTCCTCCTTCTTTCCCCTTCCCGGTACGCAGGAGTCGACGCACAGAGCTTGGGTTATGCTTTTTTTCCCCTTCCTTTAAAAAAAAAAATGCCCCTGTGCAGTCCTTTCTTCGCCTGCCCGCTAGAGGTTCTGAGGATAATATCACATATGTAATATATATGCACATAAAATCACTCGCAGGCGGCTGCGTGTGTAGGGAAATTTTGTGCGAGGAAAGAGAGGGCGGTGGAGTCGGGGAGGGCGAGTTGGGAGGCTCCGCGCTGCGATTCACAGAAAACTCGCAGCAGTTGGTGGCAGAGTGTGTGCGTGCACAAGGCCGGCCGGCCACGGCTCCCGGCTCTTTTCGGGGGTGCGTGGTAGGGGGAGGGAGAGGAGGCAGGACTCCCGGCGGGGTTAAGGGGAGGTTTGCCCTGCTCGGACAAAATGGGCTTCAGTGTTCTCTGCGAACTTGCCCTTAGATGGCAACTTTGGGAGCTGATGAGCTTGTGTGCGAAAAACCAGGGCGGTGAGGTTATTTGGTCATTTTCCTTTCTTCTGGTTTCCCCCTGCTTAAAAAAAAATGTTGGCGGGGTTAGAGGCAGGGTAGGAGAGGAGAAGGGATTTATCTGTTTCGGCGTTGACGGAGATGGACCGCCTTCCCTCCGTTGTGTACAGCGCTGTCGGGCAGCTGCAGCCTGCCCTGCTGGTGACCTTGACCCTGACCTCGTGCGACTACCCTCTCCGTCTGAGAGGAAATTCAGGCTCCATTTTAGCTCATGTGCTTAGTGGACCTCTTCTGCGCGCTGGTGCCTGGTGATTAAGTTATATTTTGAGAGTGGGCTCTCCCACCCTGTTCTCTAATTGAATACTGTTATGCACTCACTTACACACACACACACACACACACAACTGTCTCTTATAGTAACAGAAAGCCACTTTTACTGAAGAAGCAATTACCTTTGGAAACACTGTAAATGCTCCTACAGTTTTTAAAGGGAAGCCCAATTTGAGAAGCTTTTTCACTTACCTTTCCATTGAATGGATTTTTTGTGGATGTGTGCTGCCTGTTCAAAGCATGGTTTACACATGTTTTATAAGCAATTTCATTGGGACTAAGAGCAATTTCTGGGCAAATGGTGTATTTTGCAATTCAGACTGTAACCCAAGGTTTGCTAAGTGCTGAGTGAGTCTTGAAGAAACTTCCAGTGTGTGGAAATGTAACAAATACTGACTTTGGTAAATAGCGTTAATTGGTATTTAATGTAGAAAATAATTGTAGTCTTAAGTCCCAGTTTTAATGCCAAATTCTTTATTGTTTATTTATGCGTGGAAAGAAGAGTTTTCTTTTCCTGGAGAACAGTTTTGTATCAAAGTTAAAATTTAGTCAGTCTGGGGATTAAAGTTGCCCTGATAGAAGTCATCCCGGGCTTGACGAACTTATTTGGGGCTGATTTAAAATTTGACCCTAAAAGGAATGATGTGTGTAATTTGGAGGGTGGGGGAGGTTCCAAGGGAGAATGAGGTAGGGAAAATTGCTTTTGAAACCCAAGAGCCCTTCTGAAGAAGTACAAAAGTGGTTAAAAGCCACTGTTGATATAAGGTTTTAAGAATCTAGAGAACTATAAACATATATTTAAGAAGTTTAAGTTAGAATACAAAAAAAAAGGAAAAAAAACTTGTGAAAACGGAATCTATAGAAAATTTGGAATGTTGTCTACTTCATCCTGGGTCCCCCACCTTGTCTCTGTACCTCCCATAAACAATTGCTACTATCCCATAAACAATTGCTACTAATCGACTCTTTCTATGTGTTGAATCTATTTTCCTATTTTCCTAAATCCACACCGGCCAGGTACAGTGTGACTGCACAAAGGCCACTGTCCTCCCACTCTGCAGCACAGACACCAGGGAACCTGGAAGTTCCACCCTCAAGTAGATTAGTCCTGGAAATCCAGACTAGCACTTGGTATTATCTGATACCAAGTCTGGGGTGAGCCTCGGCCCCTGGCACCGAGTCCCAGCAATTCCCCAGGCTGGGCTTCGGCCTGCTAAGGTTTCCTAGCTCCTTCTGTTCAACTAGACACCCCTGGGACTGTTCAGAACTGAATTAGCTTTGGGGATGGGTGAGCCTTTAACCTGACACTACTAACCTAAGGGTTAGATTTCTGATTTAAAATTCTATAGTCATTTCCTCCTGGGCTTCTGAAGAGAGAGAGAGAGAGTGAGAGTGTTAATATGTGCCTTTAAACATATGCATGAAAAAAAATGACCTGTTCTATAGAGTTGAATAGTGATCCTACTGGCTACAAATCAGAAAGAAGTTCTATACTAGCTTTTGGAGGTGACCCCAACAGAGGTCGTTAAACCTAAATTATTTTTGAGAAGTGGCTTTAAAAAGCCTTTATTTCTTGGCCTAGAGCAATCATTGTGATTTTGGGATTTAACTGTGAGTCTGCTGCTCTTGATGGCGCTTTTACCACAAAGTTCTTTCCATTAACAAAGTCCAGCACCGTGTCCAGAAAATATCCTAGAGGTCCTTGGAGCTATACCATGTGCTTACCTTTAGCAGAATTCCAAGTGGCATAGCTTAAAAACGTCAGCGTAAGAAAGAGGAAGACAGGGAAACTGATACTGCCCGTGCCCGTTGGCCAGGTCTGGGGCTCAGCACTTTATGAGCATTATTACGTTGGAAATCACAAACTGAAGAGGGGAAGAGCGAGGAGGGGCTTTCTCCTATGTTTGTAATCCATGCATCTGTAAATCCTTGTCCCATTGGTGCCATCCGCACTTTTTTTAAAGTTTTCCTCATTGGCTTCAACTTACTAGCACCATGTATGAGTTTAGATCCTATTATATTCACCGTTGGAAATCTGCCTGATGCCTGTTCTCGAGGGGTCCCGCAAAGAAAAAGTTAATGAAACAGTTGTTTTGTTACTCTAGTATTTTTGTTGTTTACTCAGTTGTGGGTCAAGACAGGTTATTGTGCTCTTCATTAACAGAACTTCAAAAATTCTCTCTTGCTTTCTAGTAAAATTGGAGAGCAAAATGCCCCACAAGCCACTGGATCCCTTATTTTTCTATTTGGAGGAGCCCCTTTATGTCTTCTGGGAGAGAAAGGTAGAGAACTTAACTCTTTTCTCTACTTACCATAATTTTTTTTCAGTTGTTGAGGCCATACCTCCTGACTCTGACAGGAACCACAGGGAAAATTTTTTAGTCTGAAGCAGTCAAATATTTCACTGCTCCTGTCAGCTGGAGCTAATGATTCTGAGCCGCCTCGTAGCAGGCCAGGGTGATACTGGGCAGTAATGGCTATTTGTTCTCCTAAAAAGAAATCCATATATTCCTAATACAGTAAGTAGGGTCCACTGAGCTTTCCTGTTAAAATAAGAAAGATAGCTCAAAATCACATTCCTTCTAATGCTTCAAAATAGTTTCTAATAAAAAAATTGATTTTTAATTTATCTACGTGCTGCCATCGCGCCCTGGGGATGACACGGCCGTGGTGCGTTGACAAGCCTCCTGCACAAAGTGTTAATAAATCATGCTGGAGAAATAGAAACTGGACAGCTTTTGGCCAGGGTTAGAGCTCACTGTGCATTTGGAGTTTTAGAGTCTTTGTATGGCCTCTATTAGGAGAGTTCCAAGAGAGGTGTGGAAAACCTCTGTCTTGTGAGGCTTATAAAGTTAAGATGGACAGAGGCCGTGGAAACACCGGAGGGATAGTGTTGTGTTGGTGGAGTAACTAGGCAGGCTTCTCCTGGGGTCAAAAGTTGGTTTAAAATACAAAAAGCCCAATTAATATCTACACGTTCTTGTAGGAAGGATTGGATTAGAAATGTACAATGCCCTGCTGGGTTGCTAACTACCTTCTTTACTAATTCCAGTGGTTTGGGTTCAGATTGTGTCTGAATGAGGTTAGTTTCACCGAAGAGAAAAACTCATCCAGGACCACTGACTCTGGCCATTTATATGCAAAGCAGTGTCCTAAGACTCCCAGATGACAAGGTGGGAAGGAAATGATGGAGGAGCCCAAACTGCCCCCTGCACAAAGCTCCCGTGGTTTCTTGGGAAGATGCTTGGGTGAAAGCTAAAGAAAGGGCAGCAAGGTCCTGACGGAGGAGTAATGCAGTGCACCCTGCAGCCTGCTGAAGTTGCCTCGTCACTTTGTTCTTTTAAAACCTCTGCTGGTGTATTAGGTTAGCAGGACAGAAACACAGACAACAGGCTGGAGCTGATCACTTGCTCCATTCTGAATGGTGGATTAGTCATTTTCTATAATTCACTCAGACTGCTCACAGAACAAGATAATGAGAGTGTGACCTACAAAGTAGGACTTGGGGGGAGTTAAAGGCTTTTTGTAGCATAAGGTTTTACAAGACCACAGGCTTGCGGTGAAAGAATAGATTTTGAGTTTTACTGGAAAAAATCCGGATCAGGCCTAGTCACGGTAAGGATATATGTTGCTGGGTCCTGTTTGGAGGCATTCTTTTCTGTTTCCTCCTTTGCTAGGTGTAGCCCAGTAACTCACACCAACAAGGGCCAAGTATACAAATACTTTATGGTTCGTGGTAGCTGAAATGCCTTTTGTCATGTTCATAAGAAGGTAGGGTGCAAAGCACAAACCTTAGAAATAGCTAAGAGCATTCGATGGGCTGGAGTTTCCAGCTGCCTTCCCCCTTTGTTTAGGAGCAAGTTTTGTATTTCTACCCACTGTCTGTAAATTACATTTTTGTGACATTAGAGAATAGTGTGTGACTAGGTGCTGAAGCAGGAGCCTCTCAGATGTCTCCTGTCATTCCCTGAGGACCTACCTTGGGATAGAATTGCTGTAGTTACAAGGTGGTTTCATAAATTAAAATCAGACTTTGGCTTGATATTAATCTTTAGCTGCATGGGTGCATATTGCTGTTTATTTTATGAAAGCCAGCTTCACTGCGTGCACACACAAGACACACGCACACAGGGGCCTCACTGTAGCTAATTTTATAAAGTGTACAGTGATACACGCCCACCATGTGAGATCAGCATGTGGTCTTTAGCAACTCTGCCATTCACAGACTGACCCAGGGTTATATTAAAGGCAGCAGATTCTGTGTGCCTAACAAGGGTATTGTTTCTAGCCGTCCATTCCCGTCTTGTGAAACAACAAGCTCCACCACTGAAGTTCTGTGTCTGGAGTTTTTTTAATGCCCAAGGCTTAGGGACTCTTTGCTTCAGTTTTTTTAAGAAAGTCCCAATTCAGCTAAGTGTTACCTACCAGCAAGAAGGACATGCATGGACCTTCCCTGAGGCTTGGACCTAAAGAAGTGGACCCTAAAAAGTAAAACCTATCTCTCTGAAACTGTGCATGAGTCAGAGAAGGGATCAGAACCCACTAGAAGTGTGGTGTGAAGGAAAAAAGACAAGGGGTGAGAGAGAGACAGATGTGATCTCAGGGTAAACCGTTTCGCGGGTTCTGAAGAAGCTGGACCAAGAGAAGGCCAGGGGAGAGTGGACTTACATGGTCAGCAGCACTCTGTTTCTTGGAGCGTTTGAAACAAGTCTGTGTGGAAGGGGATAGGTTTTTCTAAAGTAGATAGGGCTAGCGTCCTGGGTCACCTGGCAGTGTACTTTAAAACGCTTTGCTGGTTTTGCTAGGAGAGGGGGAGAAAATATCACATGACTTTGCCCTCTCTTCACTGTGTCCACTGTCCACGGTCCAACTTAAGTAAAAACAAAGATGCACAAGCTGAGTTCATAGTGTAGTAGTGGCCAAGTGGACAGGCTGCTCAGGTCCCAGCTCCGCCACTAACTAGCTGTGTGACTTTGGGCAAATGCCTTCACTTTCCTGTCCTCGGTTTTCCTCATCGTCAGTAGAGATAACAGTTCCTATGTCATAGAGTTATTGTAAGGATTAATTGAATGAGCACATAAATATCCATATTATGTACACACACACACAAGCCATGCCTAATTAGTGCCTGCTGCACTGAAAGAACTCACGGAGAATGAGCTGTTATTAAGTCTATGAAATAGGTTTCCATTTGCTTAGACTGTGATTCCACTACAGGAATGTCTGACTCAGAACTTTTTGGTGTTTTTTGTGTTTTTAATTTTTTAATTGTTTAATGATCTAATTAGAGGGATGAAGAATAATGTAATGTGGTAAAATCCTTTTATAAGACTGTTTATAACAGGGCTTGACTGCTACTAGTCTCACAGGCCAGCAGTGTTCCATCAGACATTTACTGTGGGAATGTGTCCCTCTGTGTATACGGTTCGACCTGAATTATGCCTAAATAGTATAACAACCATGTGAGTTACGGCAGGGTTTTCCTGTAAAGTGGGGGTAGTAAATCCACGTCCATAGACTTATGGTGAAATGCAAATGAAAGAATAGGTGTTTAATAAATGTTTACTTATTCATTCATCCAACCGTTAGTCCAGTGATGAAAATCACCCAGGGGAAATTTATATTGTTCTTTCCATGTGTTACATAGGTACTAGTTGAAATTTTGCATGAAAGGAAAAAAAGCAGGGTGTGCTGTTTCTAAACAGCAGAAAACCAGTCCTGGAGAACACGTTTGGTGGATCGGAGGTGGAGGGCTGAGAGCTGTGTGTGCGTGCGTTGTGTTTGTGAGGTAGATGGTGTCGGCGGTCACTAGCTAGTGGCCTAGTGATGGGTTTTGCCCCACACAGTATGTTGAAAAACTTGAGACAACATTTGGAAATGGGTGGTTTCACATAAAGTCAAAATTTTTAGCTTCTTCGGAAAACTTGGAAGAGCCTGCAGCACTGGGCCCACCTCCCCACATGGCAGCAATCTGCTGCCGTCGGTGGCTGCTGTCTTCTTTCTCCGGGCATGTGCTCGTCAGTCTGCCACGGATCCTACCACTCTGCTGCCGAGGCCCCGTCTGCACGAACACCTGCCCACCTCCCTTGCGTGGCTTACCTTCAGCCTCTGCAGGCGTTTGGATTATAAACTGTTCCGTATTCCCCGGTATTCTGTGGTCTTTTAATTCATCACTAAGGCTAAGGCATTGTAAACCACATTCTGTGGCAGCATCGAGAAGCAGAATAAGGGATCGAGATCCTGGTACCAGATGCCTGAGTTACAGCCTGGCTGCACCACAGTTTAGCCGTGACCTTGGCAAGTTACCGCAGTTCACTGCCTGTTTCTCATCTGTACAATGGGGAAGCATTGCAGGTTGTATGGGAACCAAGTGATTTCATCCATGAAGATACTTATATTTAGATTGATGCCTGGCAGGCACATAGTCTGTGCACAGTAAATGCCTATCACATTGCTGCCCGTGAGGTGTGAATTCATTTCAACTGAGGATCTCACTAGGATTGCTTTAATGGCACTGTGTGATTAATCACAGAGTGTTTCCTATCCGTTTCTGATCAGCATCAGCCAACCCCCTCTCAACCCTGACTGCGAATCACCTGGGAGATTTAAAAAATTCGAACATTGTTGTGCCATGCTTTATGTGAAGTTATTATGAAAATTTGTCGCAGATTTCTCATAGTTTGAAGCGTTTGAGACAATAAAATATAAAAGCAAATCACAGAGCCCTGGCCTGGCGGCTCAGTTGGCTGGAGCATCGTCCGGTACATCAAAAGGTGGCACGTATGGGAGGCAACTGGCTAATGTTTCTCTCTCACATCGATATTTCTCTCTCTCTCCCCACTTCCCCTCTCTCTCAAATCAGTATCCATATCCTTTGGTGAGGATTAAGAAAAAAACCACAAATTAAAAAATAACAAATGCAAACAGCCCCAGAGAGTTAAATTTAAGTGGCCAGAGTGGAGCCTAGGCATGGGCGATCTCAGAAAGCTCCCTGGAGCGATCCTGGTGGATACTCAGGGTTGAGGACTTCCAGACCCTCAGCACTGGGTTTATGCTCAGCCAAAAATAAAGACGGGAGGTTGAGCTTGGGTAGTTCATCGCCAATAATTTGTTAGGCTCTTAGAATCCTAAAACTGGCTCATGGGCCTGAGTACTTGAGTCCAGGTCTTCTGGGTTGGAGACCAGAGGCTCAGGGGAGGACCAGCACTAGGCAGGAGACACAGCCTCCAGTCTCGTCGGTCCCTCTCTCCCACCACGGACATCAGGGTTTCCCACCAGCTTTATGACCTTGGCTGAGTCATGTAACCTCTCTGTAAAAGGGGTTCATCTTGTAAAAGGGGTAATAGTACATTAACCACGTTTTGTATTTATATTACGCTTCATTGTCCACAAAGCATTTTCACTAATGTTTGTCCGTGAGGCAGACAGGGAGAGGTTCCTCTAGCCAATTGGATAGAAGTAAAAACCGAGCCATGGAGAGAAGGAAGTAGCTCGTGGTCACCAGTGTCAGCACTGTCAAGGACTGGATGGATCATCTCCTGGTTTCTTGAGGCCCATTGCATCTCTGAGGGCTGGGAAGTCTTCACGGGGTCTCCCCGCAAACTGAAGGGCACGCTTTCCCAGCTGCACCTCCTCTTGGGCAGAGACCCGCCGCTGTGGGAGGACCCTTATTAGGTGCTGGTGGAGCTCATAGCTCTGTGACTCACGGACACTTGGGTCACCAATAATATTTCTCAGAGACTGATTTTGACTTTGACTAAGCAGGAAGTAACAGAATAGAGGCACATGCAGTGATGCTGTCTGGGCTCTCGACTATGTGCTCCACGTGGAGAACACTGCCTTTGTGTAACGGCCTGGAATTGTGCGCTGCTTTCTGATCGGGGCTTGCTCGGTCCCGCGTGTTCCCCCAGCAGTCCTCTCGAGACCGTGAAACACAGCTGTATTTGGGAGGAAACAAAGGGTGGGACACCCTATGGTTTAGGAAATGCTTCTGAAATGTGCATTATGATTTCTCCCTTCGAGGGGAAAGCAGACCTCAAATAATAACTCACTGGGTTTTAATCTGACCTTAAGAAAGAGGAAAATCAAATTATAGTGAGCTGCTTTCTGACATTCATAGGAAGAGAAAAATTTCATAGTCTAGAAGTAGGGTTTGGGTTGGCCAGACTACTTGATCATAGTTAGAAGTGCTGTATACCAATGACGGCTCGCGTACTTGTTGAAAAGTGAGGAAATACATACAAAAGAAAATAAATAAATACAAGTATTTAAAAGATGAGTTAAGTGTACTTCATAAGGCTGAAACTGTAGAAATCACAGATACTGTTTATTCATTCATTTTTAAAACTCTATATTGCCTGTTCAGTATAAATAATGAAAGCTATGTGGGGCTGTTTAAAGTAAAATGAGAAATACCCCAGAGCACTGTTCATCATCAAGCCATGTTTAAAATCCAGCTTTCGTTTGAAGAATGGGTGTATTTTAGCAGAGTCCACTTAAGTGCTGACTTCAGAACATGGGTGGCGACATTGGACTTGTAAACTGATTAGATCGCATGTGTAATGTCGCATCCCAGCTTGAGTGTCCTGATTTAAAGGGGGAAATTGATAAAGTTCTCGCCCAGAAGGGAGGCAGCTAGAATGTGGAGGGCTCTTGAAATCATCATGTGAGTAATTAAATATTGAGGCCTCTGGGAGTGTTGGATTTGAACATAAGAGTGAGGGGGAGAAAAACTGTGCAGGGTGACTATGTTCAAACGTATGAAGTTGTGGGAAGGGGCGTAAACTCACTCTCGATAGTCATTCGTTCTTAATTCTCAGCTGGTGTCTGGTAACTGACACTTGGTTGATTCACTGACTCATTCGTTGATTTATCGGTTCATTCTTGCAGCAGTAACTGAGTGCTTCTGTGCCGGAACTGGGGATCCGTAGAGCTGAACAGACCATGGTTTCTGCTCTCAAGGAGCTCTGAGACAAGTGGGTGGAAAAAGAGATGGAAACAAACAATCAAAATTTGGCTTGAAAAACATTGCCATAGCTTTATGAATGCTGAGCAGAAAACGGCGAACAAGACCAGTAACGCTGAAGTTATAGGGGAGGTAACTCTGAGTTCTTAAGTCAAGGGCCTGTCAAATAAGTAAAACTGCCCCCAAATGAAACAGCAGACCTCGTGTTCACTAAGAAGCTGGTTCAACCACCCGCCCAGGGTGATTTTCTAAGGACTGCAGTAATGAGGGGTGGGGTGGGAGGAGAAATGTTGAATTCCAAAGTCATTTAATATTATGAAAAAGAATTCTCTAAAGCGAATGTTGCTTCGCTTTGTGATTATAAAATGGGAAATCTCCTACAGCAGGGGAAAGCATACTTTGATAGTGTAAATTGAAAGCCTTTTGAGAGTAATGGTGTATGTCAACACTCTCGGTTTCACATCAGGGCGGTGAGGGTTTGATTGGCCGAGAGTTGTCGCTGGACTGGGTCTCATCCATTGAGAAAAGGCTTCGAGCATGTACCTGGCTCACAGAAGTTGTACACATAGAATGCCGTCTCTGCTGTCTGTTCTTTCAAATGTTGACACAAAACAACCACAGACGATAAGTACAAATCCATATGCTAACAGATGTGAGGCAATGTAAGAGGAATTAGATGTGTAAATGTTCGAGGCAACCTGGAGTCAGAGTGATGGGTAAAAGATTCTTGGAAAGAAGTAACCCTGAAGCATCCCCAGTGAAGGGATGGATTTAGGTCTTGAGATGGGAGAACATTCCAAACAGAAGAAACGGCACTAGCCACAAGAGGTTCACATAGACCAAAAGCGTGCTGGAGACACTGAGAGGAGAAACTGGATTGATCCGGAGGGGCCGTGTTGGTGGTATAAGAATAAGAAGTAGGAAAGATACAATAGGAGCTGGCCCAGGTGATGAGAGGTTACAGTCATACCTCAGTACTCATTGCCCTCAGAATTTGTGGAACCCTGTACTTGTCGAGTTTTGATGAGGAAAAAGATGTTTCAACACTGGGCACTTGCTCCAGCACTTGCTCAGTACTCTTAGTTTTTGGCACTTGTCACAAGTTCGGGGAGGAATTAATGACAAGTACCAAGGTACTACTGTAACTGTGTTGTGATTGCTAAGTTTAATGGTTTGGAGACAACACAAAATCAACTGTGAAATGTGGTAGTACGTTTCACTGTGATAAAAATGGAAATAGAGGATGGAGGGAGACGTGGGATTTTTTAAGGAGGGAGGGCTGTTGAAAAATCAAACCAGATGGCAGGCAGTGGAAGAGACCTGCCCGAGTGACCGTCTTCTCTGGGGCGGGCACTGCAGACCCTCCACCAGGGCTTGCCCTCACTCCAGCCCCTTTGCTGTGCCTCTCTTCGAAGGCTGTAAAGTATGTATTATTTACAAACAATAATATAGCTAACATTTATTCATATCTACTGAAGGATAATAGTAAAACCAACATCTGTCAACGTGCCGCCCAGTCTAACAAATTCCAACATGGTCAAACTTCTCCCTACTCTTCTGCTACCTGTTCCCATTTTCTTAAATTTTGTTTATTGTTTCCTTTGCCTTTTCTCAGTAGCTTTATCCTATTTGGTTTTGCTTGTCTTTGAAATGTATAAAAATGCTAGTGTACAGCATGCATTTTGCACCTGCGCTTTTCGTTCGCCTGTGACCTTTGTGAGGTTTATCTGTGCTGATGCATGTAGCTGTGGTGCATTTTCACAGCTCTCCAGTACTGTGCTGTACAAATATACCACGTTGGGTGTGTGGTTTGTGCCCCCTGGTTTTTTTGTTTGTTTTTTTTTTGCTGTTAGGAACAGCTGGCCTGAGGTTAAATATCTCTAACACTGGTTCTCAAACACCTTGGTCTTAGGACCTCCTAATAGTTACTGAGGACTCCAGAGAGCTTTTGTGTATATGCATTGTATCTAGATATATCACATAAGTGATTAGAACTAAGAAATTAAATGTTTTATTATTAAAATAATTATTATAAACCATCTTGTGTTAACTATAAACAGCATATCTTTATTAGAAATATACCTTTTTCCAAAAACATTTAGTGAGAAGAAGGGCATTATATTTTTGCCAATTGCTTTGATGTGTGGCCTAATAGAAGACAGCTCGATTCTCATCTCTGCTGCTATGTTCAGTCAGATGTGACTTCCTGTTTTGGAGCTAGGATGTGAAGAAGGTCCAGCTTCACAAAGATAGTCTTTTGACTATCTTTTCAGATAGTCTTTTCAGATAATTATGGATGTGCTTTGGTACTAGGCCACTGCACCGAGACTCAAGAAAGAGGTAGCTTTTTATGGTTTAGATATAATATAAAATAGGAACTTTTTGTATTCTGTTACTTTAAAATCTATTGGTTGATCTTGACTTTGAGTGGATCTTCATGCATGTAACATCAAGCGCTGGTCACTTGAAATATATTGGTTCACTGAGTTATGTAGCTCTACCAAATGTTGACATATTTCATTATACAATGTAAAAAATTATTAACATCAACACTGATCTTATTTGAAAAGTCTCTATGGGTAAGCTGTCAAGTTCACAGTGTAGGACATGGGTTTTCCAAAGTTTAATTCATGCTTGAAAGCTTGACTTTTGTCATTGGCTGCAAATACTGTCATTTTTCTCCTTAAAGTTTCAGCCTTCATTCATTTCTAAGAAACAGTCTGCCAGATACCCAAATTTGAATGACCATAGTTTGTCAGTTATTCTCCCAATTAAAAGTGATATTTCAGGAGAAAAGGGGCCAGGTCAGCTCCCAACTCAATCAATCACCCATGTCCTTTTTCTTGAGACAGCCGTCACATTCCAGTAATGTGCTTTATGCATACATTTCATTACATAATATAATAGCAAAAAGATGTTTGCTTCAGGGTCAGTCTTTAATAAAAGTAATAATTTCTACTGCTGCTTCCTCAGAGACATGGAGTGAAACTGGCCGGGTTAGATCGTCTGTCTTGTTGTGTGTGGGTGTGTTTACTGTACACGGCGGTGAAGACTACAGTGCTTACTCTATGATCTGGTGCAGCCACCTTGATTCACGCTAAAGCCTCAGCATTTCGCCCGCCTTTGCGTTTGCACCATTGCCGCAAATGTCAACAGAGTGAAAAGGGCGAATAACATCTTCACGTTGCTATGTTTTCACCGGAGACTTCCTGTGGACCACAGGGTCCACAGACCACGCTGGGAGAGCCACTACCCTAACGTGTCCACAAAGGGACGGAAGCGCCAAGTGTCTGCAGCTGTGCTGCTTCAGTTTTTCTCGATCATGTTATAAGGCAGCCCTTCGCGAACATTTTCACTGAGAAATCAACCCAAAAGGCGGCGAGAACTCTGACAACCGGAAACCTTCACCTCATCAGGGTTCTCAGCTTTTGTGAGGTTTCTTCAAAGAATCTTTGGAGTGTCTTTTTCGGCCTGTAAATTAAGGTGAAAAATATGCATTTTACTTTAGACCCCGTCTGTTTTAAAATACAAGCACTGTTTTAAAATGAACTCATCGGTTAAACTACTTTTCTTCTCCACCAACCTGTTGTGTCTCTTCGCCGTTCTGCGAAGATGTGCTGTGTTTAGCCCACGACATCTGAGGAGCCCCGTTAGAGAAAGAGAGCTCCCGTGGGCCCCACGCTCCGGCGTGATTTATCTTCGGGGGTGCGTAGTTGCACGCAAAAGATGGCTACAGTTCTCCAGGCTGGGGCGCCAGGAGTCTTCCTGGTCCTCGGTGGTCTCTTTCTGGGTTGCTTGCCATTTTCACCAACCACTAAGCCATTTGCCCAAGACAGAAACCTGAGTATAATCCTAGATGCCGCCCTCTTCCTTTGTTCCCACATCAAACTGATCTCTAGGTCTGTTTGATTCTACTTCCAGAATCTCTCCAGAATTCACCATGCCCACCACTTCAGTTTATGTTGTTGTTTTCTCCCCCAAGAATTGAGGGTTTTGGGTTTTTTTTTTTCCTCAGTCTCACCCCTCCCTTCCCTGACCCAGCCATTATAATCCAGTCTTCACGGGAGACTTTCTAAAACACTTGTGTAATCCAGATAATCCTCATTTAGGGTCTTTTAGGCATTCCCTAAAAGGATAAAGCTTGCTATTCTTAGCAAATTATAGGAGATGTGTCATCCTCTGGGCCCCTTTTCCACCCCCCTTATTTCATTCATATCGAATTATCTGTTTTGCAGACCACCATGCCTTTATCTGTTTACTTTGGCATGTTCTTCTCCCTGTTTCTGGGATGTCTTCCACCCATCTGATTTGCCGGATAGCCTTCTACTCTTCCTTCAACACTCAGTTCTCTGAGAAGCCTCCCTGCTCCCCCTCCTTGCCTACCGTTGCCCCACTTACTGGGCGGCATTAGTCATCTCCCCAGGCCCCCACAGTCTCTCCTGATACCTCCCATGAGACATCATACTTACTCATTCATCTGTGTCCTCGTTGACTGAACTTTTGAAGAGTATGGACTATTTCTTACTCATTTTTATACATTCTTGCACATATCGGTACCTGGTGTGCAACAGGTGGTTAGTAAGATTGTTAAATAAACAAAAGGAAAAGTTAAGAACGGGTTACAGAATCAAAGAGATAGGAGGTGTTTCGTAAACATTGTTGAATAAATGAAGGAGTGAAATTAAGAAAGGGTTACAGAATGAAAGACTTTGTAGGTATTCCATAAACACTGTGGAAGGGAGGGAGGGAGGGAGGGAGGAAGGAAGGAAGGGAGGAAGGAAGTTAGGAAGTTAAAAATGTGTTGTAGAATCGAGGGCTTCGAAGAACGTCTGCTGTCTTCCTTGGTCAGAAATAAGAAAACAGTTTGCCCAACTTGTACAACGGGGCTGGGTAGGGGTGATGAGCAGCAGCCTAGAGATGACTGGAGACAGTCATGCGCTTCCGGAGGAGACTCGCCGAGCAGAGCAGAGGCCACGGTCTCCACCACAGGGGGATGCCACACAGTCTGAGCGCAAGGGGGAACTTCTGTGGTTGGAAGTCTGGCGCATTCCAGACTGCAGCGTTTCCCCTTAACTATTGGCTGTGGCTCTCTCTGTCCTCAAACTGTGCCAAGACTGTAAGATTTTCCTGATGACTGGGCATATTCCACATCTGGATTCCATGGTCACAGCAGCTAGAAGTTTCCCGTCCTCTCTGGTTGAGGCGATTATGATATAGAGCTGGGTAGCAATAGCAACAAGTCTGAGGTAAGCCCTCCTACTTCAAGTATTCCTTCAGCTGAGATTTCTGGGTGCCTGGGAGGGAGGGAAGGGGAGACTATTTACTAAGAGCTAACTCTGAGAGTTGCATTGCTTGCATTGTTCTGACTTTGCCTTCACAGTCACCCTGTGAAATCACAGGTATCCAAATCCTAGTCTGTAGGTGAGAGGGTGGGCTTGGAGGTGTCAGGTGGGTCCATTGGGAAGTAGAGCAGGGCTTGGGTGTGAGTGTCTGGTGCCAAAGCTTGTGGTCTTATTTTATCAGTTTGGTAAGTTCTTGAAGCTGCATATATAAGGGGGAACCCCCCCCAAAAAACAGAATTATCTTCTGGAGGGTGGGCCTTTGTAGTACAGGCTCACCTAGCACCTGCTAGGTGAGTGTTCTAGGAACCCATCTGTATCAGTGGACTAGCTGGCATTGTTGCAAGAGGCTGCATCCAGCTTCAGTGAATTTTTTTTGAAGACTCAGCGCATTTGCCTATTTCATGATGAGTGACTTATGAGCACACCTGCCCACACCGTGCTGAGTGTTCAGCAGTTTTTGACCAAAAATGGCGTGACCCTCATGCACCACCCTCCCTATTCACCTGAACTCACCTGAGCAACTTGTTTTTGTTTCTCTGGATGAAAAAAAACTCAGAGGGAAACATTTTGCGGAAGAGGTGAAACAAAAAAACGGCAGAAGCACTAAAAGGCATCAAAATCATTGAGTCCAAAAACCGTTTTGAGGGGTGGAAAAAAGTCTCGATAGGTGTATTGCATCAAACGGAGAGTACTTTGAAGGTGACTGAAGTTTAAACGTGAAAGAATAAATACATATTTTTATAAATAAATTACAGAGGAGAATCTTTAGTTTTATAGTTCATGTGGTGTGTGCTTTGCAGTTTGCAAATGCTCTGCCGTCTCTGCAGGGCCACCTGTGGATGGAAGAAGGAGCAGGTGTTATGAGTCGACCCCACCTTATAGATGAGGGATCCAAGGAACGGGGGAAGAATGTCTCACATGTCTGGTTCATCACTGTATTCCTAATACCCAGTCTGTGCGTTAGTATTTAGTAGGCTCTCTGGTTTTTGTTAAATAAACATCAGGAATCATATAGCTGGTAAGTGCCAAGTCAGACCAGGACCCAGATCTCTGAGTTTTAGCATAGAGCCCCTTCCACTGCTAAAGCACCCAGCTTTCCCCGAATCTCTAACCGGGAAGGTGCCAGAATGGACTCTGTCATTAGCAGGGTTTGGGCTTGGAGACCCTCTGATATGGCTACCTGGTGAGTTTCCACACATCTAAATGGCCCCTTAGAAAAACGTCTTTCTCGCTTTTGTTTCCCTTCCTTTAAATATTTCAGTATAGGATTTGCAATCATTTCCTATTTCTAGGACACTTCCCAATAAAATGATTGCAAAGAGATCAATAATACAATGCTGGATTCATAGAGGAGTGGCACCAGGAGGACTTCTGCAGCCATCTAATACGCTGTTTCTCAAAATTAAAACTAAACCCAGCTAAAATAAACAGTAGAAGCCTCGCCTTTATGGAGAGCTTCGATACGTAGATGAGATCCAGCCGCTGTGCTGGTGAGGTGTGTGCCGAGGTGGAGCCAGGTAGGGGCGGATCTAGAGAGCAGTGCCTTTCCCTGGAGGCTTTGGGCTCCTTGAGGTGCGGTTTATAAATCACCGCCCTGTTCTAACCCTGCACTGTGTAGGTCAAGAAAACAGAGGCGAAGAGGTGCTTTGTGACTCACACAAGTGGCTGGACTAAGAAGGTAATGATGAGACTTGTTGCCATATCTGAATTTTCAATGCTGTTTTAAAACACCATTCTGCTTCTATTACAAAGGAAAAGTACCTCTTCTTTCGAGCAGGGGTCAGCAAACTACGGCCTGTTTCTCTGCAGCCCCTTGGGAATGGTTTGCACATTTTTCAAAGGTCGTTTAAAAAAGGCAACAAAAACAACAACAAAAGAACAAAGAATATGGGACAGGGACCATATGTGCCCCACAAAGCCTAAGATAGTGCCTGTCTGGACATTCACAGAAAAAGACCGCCAGTCCTGCTTTACAGGGTGCACTGCTGTGGATAGGACTGTGGAAATCCCAGAAGAATTCGGCTTTCTCCAAGGAACCTCAACACACATAGATCCACAACAAAGCCTGCTAAAGGGCCATGTTTATATACCAAAAAGCTTTTGAAACTTCTATCCCTCCAATGAACTTCTCTAAATTGCCCAATACGTTTTTATCCTCCTTTTCCGATACAGGTTTCTGGTGAAGGGTAAGCTAATCAGCTAAGGTCTTACCACATGTGATAGACGTGGCAGCCAGAGAACTGCAGGCCGGCCTGTGGGATGGAAAGGAAGTGGTGTGCTTATTCAGATACAGAATGAGGGTATGTTATAGACCCCCAACATGCTAAGAAGAGGAACCGATATGCAAATAATATAAGAGGTCACTCCCAGGAAGTAGCTGTGTCACTTTGGGGCCACATGTAGGCAATGCTAGAGGGGATTTTGTGTGTGTGTGTGTATGTGCATTTACCTTGGGGTTGAGCCTTCATCTGAAGCAGCAGTAGAGTGGATTCCCAACCCTCATGCTTAGCCCTTGATGCATTTCCAGAAGCATCGAGCTTTGTTGGGAAGTGGAACAGTTTCTCCTCTAGAGCATCACTCTTGATGACACACCACTGGGAAACAGAGCCAGATCTCAGGGCATCCTGGCCTTTGGAAGAAGACAACAAAGAGGAATGCATTCGACCACTCGATTGCAGCCCTGGCACAACGCCTGGTCAGGGTAAAGGTTAAAATTGTTGGCCTAAATCAGTGTTCAAAGTTAACTTTGAATTAGGGTTGTCCTAGTAATTGGTGTCCTTTGATGTCACAGATTCTTGTACATTACCCCCCAAAATTCACAATTCCAAAGCACCAATATCCTTTCTCGAATATGTGGGGGCTGGGGAGATGCCTCCTCTGCAGCTTTTGTTTTATATGTATTTAATCATGAAATAAAAGGCAATTTCATCTCCTCTCCTTTGCTAAACCTGCAACTTATCCCCCAGGGCACTTTTCTTTCTGGATATATGCACATTTTTAGTAAATAAAGGCCTCACTGTGTGCAGTTTTCCGTCGGCAGGCAGAGTGATGATGTCCATGAAGTGTTTTCGTTACAGGGTGCCTGGTCAGTATGCCCAGAAAGGAATGTCTCACTTTATGCATACCCTAAGATCTCAGTAAGTAGCCATTTTTCCCCTTTATAGAGTGCTGTTTGTAGACGAGAGAATGCATTACTATGTTATTAAGGCTTTTTGTTGTTGTTAAGTTCTTTTTTGATCTATTAAGCAGTTCCTGGTGATTTCAGTCGCTTGGCAATTTATCGTTCATCTTACAACAGGTATTGGTAATGGCGAGATGAAAACATTTATACAAGAGGAAATAAAAGTCAAGGAAGCAGATAATCGACCGATTTATCAGCCTTAGCAGACAATTTTTCTGAGAACGCCATGGTAGCCATGGTAAATTTACTTCTGACTGCTTCGGGGGACGGATTCTGCATGATCTTTGTAACATGGAGGTCCCCGAACTGGTGAAGGAGCATGTGGTCAGTCCGTGGACTGACCGGTACTGTTTTGGTCTGTAGATTGGCCAAAAATTACAGCAGTGGATTCATGCTGTATTTTAAACTGTCTGTTTCTTAATTTGTTATACCGTATGGGATGATGAGAATATGTATGTGTGTATATATAATTTTTTTTCTGTCTGGACATTTCTAAGTAGCTTTAGTAACAGAATACTCTCTCTTTTTTCTAATCCTTACCAGAGGACATGCTTATTGATTTTATAGACAGGGGAAGGGAGGGAGAGAGAGAGGGAGATATACATTGGTGTAAGAGAGAAACCTCGAACCGTTGACTCTCACACGTGCCCCGACCACGGACTGAAGTCGCAACCTGGGCATGTGCCTTGACTGAGAATCCAACCTGCAACCTTTTGGTTTGCAGGATGACACTCCAACCGACTGAGCCACACTGGCTGGGCATAGAATACTTTTCTTGCTTAACATTTTCTCAAAATCTTTTATTTGAAAGAAATTTGGCTCAAGTTTAAAGATGGGAGAAAAATAACCTGTTCATCTGCTCATAGCTCTTCCAGCTGTGGAGGACTTGACCCCCAGCAGCAGTGTGGCCAGTTTTGTACAATAATAGCCAACTGACACAAAAACTACAGTAGTAGAGCTAAGGTTACCATTTAGAATCCAGAGGTAAACAAACCCCAAAAGCAATGAGTCTTAGGCCTTTATTCAAACTTAAGTGTATTTGTTTTCTGGGGCTACTATAGCAAAGTGTGCATACTGGGGGCGGGGGGTAAACAGCAGAGGTTTACTGTCTCTCTGTCCTGGAGGCCAGAAGTCCAAGATCAGGTTGTCGGCAGGGCCATGCTCCCTCTGAGGACACTAGGGAAGGACCTGCTGCCAGCCTGTGTCCCTGCTGCTGGCAGTTCCTTAGCTTGTGGCAGCCTAACTCCAGTCTTCACATCACATTGTCCCCATGTGTCTGTCTGTCTCTGTATTCAAATTTCCCCTTAATGGGGACACCAGTCATACTGGATTCAAGCTCACACTAATGACCTCATCTTAACTTGATCATCTGCAAAGACCTTATTTCCAAACAAGGTCAGACTCACAAGTTACAGGGTTTGGACTCCAACATGTTTGGGAGGATACGATTCAACTCATGACAGTAGGTTTTCATCCTTCGTTTGCACACAGTTTAATAAGCCTGGTGATCATTATCAGCTGTGGCAGAGAGAAAGCCACAAATTCAGAAGGAAGGGGCTCTGCGTCGGGCATAATAGAGAAAGAGAATTCAAGAGGACTGTTAAAGAAGGAACAGTAGCTTATGCTGCAGTAGCTTGGGGACATTTAATGTGGGGGCAAGTGGCTGAATAGCCCCAGTAGCCTCTGAGACACATCTGTGCATTACAAATGCAATAATCATGTTCAACAAATCCTATTTGAATATATCTGCAGCTTTAAATACCATCAAAATGAAATTTTGAGACGTTAACTACTTGAAAGTACTTTGGTAGTTTTTGGTTATTTGAAAAGTTCCTCTTTTGGGGGGCGGTCAGGCTACTCGTGTTCTGTTAGATGTTCTGAAGGTTTGGGTTCAAACCTCACTTTGTCACTCACTAGCTGTTTGTTAGGTAAGCCATTAACCTTTCGGAACCTTGGTTTCCTGGTCTGTCAAATGAGGAGAGTATGGCCTACCATGTAAAATTGTCTCGAGGATCGACTTTGCTGATGCATATTTAAATAGCTAATGTGGTAGCAGGTATGTTTTCAGTGCTTTATGCCGGGTTGTTCGTTTATTTGGCAAAAGTTTATTGGGAGACTGTTGCGTTCCAGCCTTGTTCTGGAATGCATTCCTTCACTTCATGGTGGTTGCACTCTGATTTAGTGGTGGAAGCACCAGCCTCCGGTCTGGGACATCTGAGCGCAGGTCCTGTCTATGCCTTTAAATCAGCTTTGGGACCTTGGGTGAGTCACTGGCCCTCCCCCAGCCTCTGCCCAGAGATGAGCCATATGGACTAGATCTCCAAGGCATTTCCATCTGTAAAGTCATTCCTATGACAGAATTCAAGTTCAACAAGTAGGATCACAGTTCTTGATAGCCTTCAGATCAGTTGTACAATCCTGGGAGCTTATCCTTTGTGCTTTACCTTTTTTCTCTGAAGTGGGGCTACCAGGACTGGTACTGCCTGTCTTCTGATAGTAAGAACAGTAACAACGATAGCCACCCTTTACTGAGCTTTGACACAGTGCCAAGGACTCTTCATGCGTTCTTGCTTCTCCAAATAGGGTACATTTTTCTTGGAAGCAGGTGGATATCCAGAGAAACACAGTGCATCGTCCCAGATGGTTTGTGAGAAACACCCCCGTATTATTACATAAGGACAAGCTTACCTATAGTATCGAGTGAAGACGTAACTTGGAATGTTAAGCCAAAACTCAAAAGAAATTCGGGGCTTCGTGGAGGGGGCTTCAGCTTCAGCCCCAAATTCCCTAGGATACAGTCCACTTTTCTTGGCTGCCAGGGAGACTTTGGTGGGAAAGTATGCAAAGCGGATACTTTTCCTCTTCTATGTTTGACTCCCGTGAGAAAAATAGAATTATCCGTTATAGTTTTGAGAATAGTTCTCATTTCCAGTCGGTGCTGACTGTGCTACCTTTCTGATGGTTAATCCCATTCTTCTTTCTTTTTCATACATTTAACAAATAATAATTGAGCACCTGCTGTGTGTTTGGCAATAATCTAAGTGCTAAGGATACAGCAACGAACAGTACAAAGCACTCTCTCTCACAGAACTTTTGTTTTGATAAACAGTGATGTTTGAAGAGGGAGCCCTGAGGAAGTAAGGGAATCAACCATGTGTCTATTTGGGAGTTAAAAAAAGATTTCAGGCAAAGGAAACAGCAAGCGCAAACAAAGGTCCTGAGGCAGGAGCCTGTTTTATTTCGGAGATGAGGTCAGAGGTATGCAGATTACATAGGACCTTGAGGTCAAGATAAGGGTGTTGCATTTTATTCTCAGAAGCATGGGAACAATTGTGGAGGTTTTGGGATGAGAGCGGTGGAATCTGACATGATGTTTTTATTTCTTTAACTTTAATTTTGTGACACTGGAAGGGCATATTCGAAGCGTATGTAATAAGCGGTTATCCAGAATTGATAACATAAAAGTTTGTCCGCTTTCATCAACAGACGATTCAGAGACATAGAAATGCAAATGTTTAATACACTTCAAAAAAGATGCTTAGGCTTTGGCTTATTGGTGACGTCATATTTTTCAAAGCTTACTTTGGCTGCCGGCTGAGAATCATAAGCAGGGGGACCAGCTATAAGGCTACTGCCACAGTCCAGGCAAGGAGTGGCAGTGCAGTGGCCCAGGGCAGTAGTGGCAGAAATGGTGGAGAGTGACAAGATTTGGAATGTGTGTTGAGGGTAGAACCAACCAGCTCTGCAAATGAATTAGATGTGGGGTATAGTAGAAAGAAGAGTGCAGGGATTTCGGCCTAAGCAATCCTCAGGATGCAGGAGCTGCCCTTGATGTTGAGATGGGCAGTTTGATGCAGGAGCTTGGTCAGCTCCTTGGTCACTGGAATATCTAATGAGTGACTTTACATGCAAATATTAAAACTGACTTAGATACTGTTCGGAACTCACGTTGAGGATAAGGAGTGGTGCATTACTTCTTGTTACCTCTTTTTTACTCAAAGGGCACTTAAAACAATAATGTGAAAATCCTGCTGTGTGCAAAACAGTCCTGACCCTGGAGCCCCTCCCTGCTGTCCAGCCTGCAGTCTCTCGTCCTCCCCAGACGCCCTGCCATTTCCCCACGCCCTCACAGCACCTTTTCCCCAGCTGGACTGGTGACAGGAATCGGGTTGTCTTCTCCACCCTGGCAGTTTTAAATAACTAGCAGTTCTTAAATTTTCTTCTGGGCCACGCTGAAAGTGGTCCGGTGTCCAGGGCATCGATGTTTCAGTAACTGTGGTCTACGAGGCTTTGTCCTGCGTTTAACTCCGACTATGGACTTGGAGCCCCAACCCCTGAGAGGTCTCTTAGGTTCGGGCACAACTGGCTTGGGGGGGAAGTGCTAAGGCTTTCAAACTATAAAAGGGCAATTTAAGAATTGTCAGGTACAACCAGCCTAAATGAGGTTATGTGTTATGCTTAAAATTATAAAACTGGTTCAGAACAGCCCGACATGCCGCATACTCAGCCTTTATTAAACATGATAGAGGTCACTGCTTTTGCCTTCCGGGTGCCTCTTTGCCTCTCCTTTCTTCTGTGACCCACATTGAGCCAACTGCAGAACACACCCTCTGGCTTCAGTGATAGGACCCGGGAGCAGAACATGACCTCTCACAGGCCAATCAGAGGGGGAAGGACCTCTCTGTAGTGGCAAGTCATTGAGAGTGAAAACCCAGAGCCCGTGCAGCCGGGATGGCAGCCTCCTGGGAAAGGGAGCCTGCAAGGATGAGGCTGACCTCTGAGAGAAGAGACTAGAGGCAAATGAGAGAGCTTTGACATCCTGTCGGCTGCTAGTAGCTGCTCTGTGCCCCCTCTGCGGCAGCGTTTGGCAGGGACTGAGAGTGCTACCTGGGGCTTCCTGCCCTCCCAGTAGTCCTCACCGCGGCAGGAGCTGTGGGCAGGGCACTGAGCAGGGACGCAGGAGTGACTGACTCCAGCTCCTGCCTCTGGTCTTTATGAGCTAATGGTTTCACAGCTAGGAAGTGTGGTGAGATGATGGATAACCTCTACCTTAACCAACCAGTGGAGGACGTCTTTTTAACATGTGAAGAATTAAGGATACAAAAAATTTTTCATTGCATTGATTTATGCAACAGTTATCACCTGCATGTTAGCTTTCTCCACGACCAGGCTATTTCCTGTGGGGTGGTCTGCAGAGGAGCAGGCCCACTTCTAAGTGAATTTCCAGTACCATCTGTTAAAATCTTCATCCTTCGAGGTCCATTTCCAGAGCCACCTGTGCCCCCGGAATGAATCGCTCCCTCTTTTGCGTGCACACACCCCTTGCTCTGTTCCTTGGGGCCCCCTCTGCCTGCGCAAGCCTTGCATTCCTGTGGATTATGGACTGCTGGCCCGGAGACTGCGGCACCTCTGAGTCGCTTTGTTGCAGACTTCCTTGAACATAGTAAATGCTCAGTAAATGCTTGGTGAATTAAATCAATTAATTAGCACTGGTTTTGCTGATAACGTTCATGTACAGCTCCTTAAACTTTACAAACCAATAAGTACTATATAAAACTGCACATAAAATTTGGTTGTATGATTTGAGGGGGCTATTGCAGGTATACCTGATGAGACTGATGGGGATAGTTGGCCTTAAAAGACAGGTGTAAGTATTTAGCTCTAGATGTGCATCTGGTAGAAGGGGAAAATTTGGAAGATTTAGATGAAAATGAACCAGAAGGCAAGTCGGTAGGTACCAGGTAAATACACCTGTGGTTACAAGAAGAGGGTGTGGACTGCCAGAGAACTGACCATGATCAACTCCAACCAGGTGAGTCCTGGGAGGTTGAGCTTGTTCCCTTCCAGACCTGGGGTTAGAGTCCTGTGGACCGGCCGGTGGGAATGGTTTATGGGTAGATATGGAAGTGGGGCTCTGAGCCTTCCATCTCTACTTGCTTTAACCTCAGCCAAAAGGTATGAAAATTAATAGATGTCTCTGTCTTATATTTTTCCACCTCTCCAGTCTTTCTGAACGAGGATCTTAGATGAATATTGGTCTAATTAAATGCATCTAATTGCAACTCTCACACCAAAAAGGAAGTGAGTTGAAAAAAATGCAGCAAGAATTGTGGATATCAAGTTACTGAGTTTCTACTGGGGAACTGAATTATAAATAAATGTGTTAGGTAGTGGAATTTTGTTTTGTTTCCCCCAAAGGAGAAATTGTCGCCACATGGAAACAAAATTTATTCAGCATATTTTCATTCCGTAATTGCACCATTTCTATTCTTAATTCTTTGAGTGTCTGATTCAAAGTGAAAAACACAAAAACAGACTGTTGTGTAAAATTGACGGGAATGAGTGTGAACCTGGCTGTGAGACACATAGGTTGTTGCAAAATTAGCCACGGAAATAGCTTCCTATTCTGGAGGTTAAAAATAATGTATTTAGAAGGAAGTTATTTACATTGGCTGTTGAAAGGCTTCCCCGGGAGCCTGGGTTAGGAAAGCTGTGAGGCCCACGGTGGGTGGATGTGTGCAGGAAGCGTTTCCAGTGCTCTGGGATTGCGTGCCACCACTCCTTGCCGGTGACAGGAAGAAGGACCTGTCTTGCCGCCCAGGGTCTTCTCCGATTGTGAAAGAAACTCAAAAGCCAAGCCTTGCTTATTCTAAAGTTTGTGGTGGCCAACACATTAATGTCCTAGATTACAGCAGTGCTGTGTGTTGAACTCCTAGATGAGAGAACCCTTTCTCAGGATATGTTGTGTCCAGCGTGCTGGGGGTGGGGGGTTCTGCAGACCATGCTGGCGGGGGGGGGGCTCCCTCACAACTGGGCAGTGCAGCCTTCCAGGACCTTCATGATGAAACTGAATGTAAAAACAGAGGGCATCGCCGCAGGGGGGAAAACGAGTATTTGTGGGAGAAATTCCTTGTTGCTGCTGTTTCGTGAACTGCAGGCATATTTGTTTGAGCTGCTTACGATTTTTGTCTAACCTCTGCACGTCCCCGCGTCTCTTGCATTCATTTCTGTGAAAGCTTCCCCCACCTTTCTCTTGACCTCAGGTTAGGCCAGAATAATTTCAGATCTGTTTCTCCTCAGGTTTCTGGCCTGGCCCTTTCTAGGCCATGCATTACAATTATTTGGTGGTTTATTACTTGAATAACCTCAATTTCAGTAGCAGCATCTTCAGAAAAGCGATTAATAAGAGTATTATGAGTTTAAAAATACTCTTTATGTATGCAAGTTTTCTTCCAGGTTGGAAGAGCGTGTATGTCTGTTTTTGTGCTCACAAAGAACTGAAGCATGGGTGGTTGAAACCTGTCCAGGTATCTTAGAGGGCATAAATTGGTCTGTTTAGGAAATGCTCTGTTGGCTTGTTTGGGGCTTGTATTTTGGCAAGGTTGGGAAAGTTGCTTTAAATGTAGATATCAGTGGTTTGTATCATTCAAGAATGTTTGGCTTCATTCGTCACTGCTGGATAGGTTTGGAGCCCGAGTTGACAACTGCTTTAGTTTCCGACACGCCTCCCCACTTCGGCACATTTGAAGGCGGTGTATTCTTGCTCACTGAGGGTGTACACAGAGCCGGGTGGAAATCACACTTTACCTTTGGGGCTTTGCCAGTAGATATGTTGAATTCTCTAGGCATTTGAATCAGTATTTGACCGACTACAACGAGGAAGAGGTAGCCAGGGAATGGAGAGATTGGAGTATTAGGAATGTGTATTCAGGTATTTGCCTCTTAATGGTTCATCTCCAAATAAAGAGTGAACACTGTTCTTACCTGAGAGAATTCTCCTGCTGATTTCTATTCCAGGAGGGTGGAAGGAGGGGTGCGTGGTGGTGGGAGCGCAGCTGCTCGCACAGAACTCGCTGGAAGTTGTCACCCGGAGGGCATCTGGTGGACCACACGCACTGGGGCTGTGCAGAGGACACCCAGCCAAGTGCCAGGAGATTTGGGTTCTTGGTTTGGGCAATAGCACTAGATGGTTGTGGGTCTTTCATCCAGCTGGATAGCCTTTATAATATTTAATAGTCTCAGTAAAATGACAGGCCTGGATATGGGGTTGTAATTTTGTGTGGTTCTCAAAACCTTGATTTTAGATACACCTGGTTAGTCGATCCTTACAGCAAGTTTCTAGACCGGTCTTGCCTGTCCAGAGCTACTCTAGTTTGGCAAAAAATATAATCTAATAATATTTACTTGTGAGTCACCTGTTTTCCTATGTCAGTTCATTTGGTATCAATAAAGACCAAAGAAGAGATTCTTCGAGGAGGTGTTCAGCTGATTCTTACTGTGGTGATTTTTAAATCACAGTCTCATGTGGTTCTCCTGAAGGATGAGATGTTTAATCTGAAATCAGGAAAGGTGGTTTGCCAGAGGAACATAAAATTAGCCCAATTGTTGAAACTGATGTTGACTGCATGGTGTTTGGTAAAAAGCATCTCTAGGAGAAGCCAGTGGGGAGGTGAGTAGTTCAGGGTCCTGCTGATTTCAGGAAAGATGAAAAATGTGGAAATCCAGTGGGAAGAAAGACATGTGGCAAAGCACAAGGAACTAGACTGTTTTTAAAAGAGAAAATTCAATTTTATCTGCTTCTTTCCAGTACATTCCATTTGATATTTTACATTTTCTTGATAACTTAATAAAGACTCTCAGGAAGGAATTGTAAAACTTTACTGAAAGAGAATTTGTCATTTGTGACATTTCTTCTCCAAATAGCATGGGAAGATCAATGTATTAGCTTGTAGTTCATGCATTACTAGTTCTAGCTATTTCTGTTCAGAAAAGACAGCGTGTTAGATACCAAAACTTGGAGGCCGGGCATTCTGGCTCAATCCTTCCAACATTCGCTGAACTCTGTTAGGGACCAGGTGTTGAGTTGGGCACCATGTGGGATATGTAGATAATAAAATCCCAATCTTCGAGGAATACCACTACTTACCTTCAGAAGATAAACCAATAGCAGACAGATAATTCTGAGTGATATAAAATCAGCATAAACACAGCACGGGGATGTTGGCCCTGTGTTCAAACTATGCACAGAATCTGGCTGCTTCTCACCCCCTGTACGCACCTGGAGCCGGTCTCCCTGCTCCCACCCTTGTACCTGGATTCTCTTCTACACGGCAGCTAGCACAGTCCTTTGGAACAATGTAAGTCATGGTGTTTGACTCCCCAGCCCCAAACCCTCCAGTGGTTCCCAGTTTCACTAGATGCCAGAGACTTTGCAGTGGTTTACAATGTCTCAGGCACATTCACAACCTCCTTCACAACTCTCTGTCTCTGTCTCTGTCCCTCTCTGACTTCTCCTACTGCTCTGATCCTCACTCATGCCACTCCACCCACACTGTCTTCCTCAGTGTTCCATGGGCACGCCACTCACGTTCCCACGTGAGGGCCTTCACAGCAACGCCCTCTGCCTGGGACTCCCTCCCAGAAATCCTGCAAGAACAACTCCTCACTTCTTTCCATCTTTACCCAAAGTCACGCCCTCAGTGATGCCTCACCCTGATCACCTTTCACAACAGCAACTCACCTCCTACCCGTGACCCACCACCCTCCTCATCCTGCTCTTTTTTCAAAGCACTTGTCACTCCCCGGCTTACTCCATGATTTACTAGTTTATTAATTTTGCTTAACCGTTGTCTTCCTCCATGGAAAAAATGTAACCTTCAAGGAGGGACGATCTTTGTTTTGTTCAATGTTGTACAGTCTAGAACAATCCAGAACAATGCCTGGCATGCAGCACGTAGTCTGTTGCAACTACTTGTTGAATAAGTGAGCAAATGAACGAGAAGGAGAGATTAATTCTAAGTGAGAGTTCTGGAGAGAGTCACGGAGAAGCAACCTGGGAGCTGAGGGTTGAAGAAGGAGCAGAACTGGACATTCAGGTTTTCTGGAGGAAGACACTCCAGATGGAATACCTTGAGCAAAGGCAGAAGAGGGATGGAACGCACGAGTGTTCCTGAAATGGCAGGGAGCCCCAACTGACCGTGCTCCGGGGGTGGACATTCAGAGTGGGAGTGGCGGAAGGACGAATTAATGGATAGAAAATAATTAAAGGGGACTCTTCATGGAGTGAGGGAGCGAGTTATTAATCTCTGCCTGGGGTAAATTGGAATCAAGGACTCTCAACCAAGTAGTAGGTATAATGTGGTCAGTGTTGTCACATTAAGACATCATTAGTGTGAATAGTTTTTGCTAACGAGATCTGATTTTTATATAGTACTTGACTCATTTCAAGCATGGTCACACATTTATTATGATTTAAGCTTCATAAGAACTGGGTGAAATTGTACTATATAGCAGTTATTTACATTTTTTGATCAACTTTTTTAAAAAATTCATTGCCTCTCCTATCAGCCCAGCTCAGTGGCTTGCCCCAGGGCCCGGAGTCAGGCGCAGCCTCGGAGCCAGCACCATCCCGCTCTGCCGGCCGCCTCCCCAGCTCTGACTCGAAACTAAAGACAACCTGGGGGCTTTCCCACAAGGGTACACGCCTCTTTCCACCTGCCCTGTGACTGAAAATAGCAGTCACTTCCTTACCAGATCCATTTTTTCTCTTTACTCCTTTTCCTCCTCCACGTATCTGGGATAATTATTAGAAAGGTTAATGCATGCCCTGAGTGGGCGTGTTTTTACCTTTGCCTGTTTAGCATTTTACCTCCTTTCGGGTTATGCCAAGACAGTCTGACTCAGCACCTGACATTCGAGTCAGGTGGCTGCTGTCTTCCATGTGGTTCTTGGGTGGCAGGGAAGAGGAAGCGCTGTTCGAACGCCTTCAGACTGGCCTGTGGCTCACTTGGGCAGTAAACCTGGTCTTCTTCATTCCCCCAGATGTTAGTAGGCAGGAAGAGGCGGAGGGCGAACTCAGTGAAGGAGAACACTGGTATGGAAACTCCTCAGAGACTCCATCAGAAGCCTCCTACGGCGAAGTCCAGGAGAACTATAAGTTGTCTCTGGAGGACCGGATCCAAGAGCAGTCCACTTCCCCCGACACCTCCCTGGGAAGTGCCACTCCCAGCAGTCACACGTTGGAGCTGGTGGCACTTGACGGCGACGTCCTTCGAGACTCACTGCAGTGTCAAGATCACCTCTCCCCTGGCGTGTCCTCTCTGTGTGAAGATGACTCCCCAGGCTCCACGAAACCTTTGAGCAGCAACCTGAGGCGGTTGCTGGAGGCTGGGTCCCTCAAACTCGACACCACAGCCACGGCCAATGGCAGGGTGGAGTCCCCAGTGAACGTTGGCTCCAATCTCTCCTTTTCCCCCCCGGCCCACCATGCCCAACAACTCAGCGTTCTTGCCAGGAAGTTGGCGGAGAAGCAGGAACAGAATGACCAATACACTCCAAGTAACCGTTTTATATGGAATCAAGGTAAGTGGTTGCCAAACTCAACCACCACCTGCGGCTTATCCCCCGATTCAGCCATCCTAAAACTGAAAGCTGCAGCCAATGCTGTTCTGCAGGACAAATCTCTCACCAGGACTGAGGAGACCATGCGATTTGAGTCCTTTTCCTCCCCTTTCAGCTCCCAGTCTGCCAGTTCCACCTTGGCAGCTTTGTCCAAGAAAGTCAGTGAGAGAAACTTGACTCCTGGTCAGGAACACCCCCCTCCGGCCAGCCCTTTCCTTTCCCTGGCTTCCATGACCTCCTCGGCCGCCCTTCTCAAGGAGGTGGCTGCAAGGGCTGCTGGGAGTCTTCTAGCTGAGAAGTCATCACTGGTGCCTGAGGATCCCCTACCGCCACCGCCTTCCGAGAAGAAGCAAGAAAAGGTGACCCCGCCACCTCCTCCACCACCGCCACCACCTCCACCACCACCGCCACAGTCCTTGGAATTACTGTTACTCCCAGTTCCCAAGGGAAGAGTTTCCAAACCCGCCAACTCAGGTAAGGCATCTTTTATTTCCACCATCGTGTTAGGCTCTTTGACTGTGAATTGCTAAGTCTTCTTATTTCATTTTTGCCTTATTCAGTTGGGTTCCCCACGTGATCTGAGACAGGAATAAAAAAGTGGGAGCGCAACAGAGTGCTTTAAATTAGCAGTGTGGTGGTCTTTCATGTATGTCTGACACAAAGACTTCACAACTAGCTTCATTGTTGAAAGGTAATGAATAATCTTGGAGATACACAGTACTCTCCTCCCTTTCATAGACGTGATTTTTTTTCATTACCAGGTTCAGGCTAGGTCCATACAAGAAACGTTTAATGGGAGAAGATCAAAGCATCTTTGTCATGGAGCCTGTGGCATCACCGAGCATGGGGGGGAAAGTGCTTTTGAAACATTGGACGAGGGGGAGCCCACCCTTCCCGCTGCCTCCATCACAAATGGACTTTTGTAGAATCAGCAACTACTCTGCCCTAATTTATCACACTCAATACTTTTATGTTAGCATTTTTATTACCTTTTTGTGGAATTTAAGCCCCTTTCACTTATCATGCTCTTCTATAATTCCTTATCACACAAGAACTCTGAAGAATATTGTCATTCGGACTTAATCAAAGCATTTCTAGCAAGTGCTTTATTTTATTCCAGCCCAATCAGATTCTGAGGGAACGTGCATGTGGAAAATCTGAATCGTAAGTTTTTTCTGGTGGGGACAGTCTTTCCAAAGGACAAGTCTGTCCTGTAGAGCAAGTTACTCATCTGAGGGAGAAATGTAGTCATTTGAGTTGTCACAGTGGAAACATCAGTTCTTGGACTGGTTTGTTTTTAAATTGTGCACATGATAAATATATGGTCCTAGAGATGGATGTATGGAGTTACAGATGTCTCCTGAGGATATCCTGCCAGACTCGAACAGGAAGTGGGCTGTGTGTGTCCCCATCAGTATAAACACTACCATTGTGTGTCTAGCCAGCTTTGATTATTTGCAGCCACATTGATGAAGAGGGTTTAGAATGGCAAATAATTGACTGAACGATCGCACCTAACATCAATTTGACGCATTTATGACAGATTTCCATTTAAATTGCTGAGTGAGCTATATGCACTAATTATAATTACTCTAAAACTTGTGTAAACAGCAGAATACAACTAGGAAAATGGATCTCTGGAATTTTTATGACTCTAAGCGGTCCAAATCGTTCGTGCCAGAGTTTCCAAAGTGTCAATAAAATCCTGGAATGTTTATCAGTTCTGAGTTTCATTTCTCCTCACTTCACACCTGCCATCTGGTGAAATACAGAGAAATGGCTAAAATTTGGAAACAAGGAGAAGAGCAGAGGGAGCTGGGTAATCTTGCCGTAGAACAAATCACTCCTGATTTATCAAAATGTTATTTAAGGTAGAAGCAGAAAGAGAGGCATGGCTCTATGTAAAGTGTAATTTTATAAATACTCTGTGCATCTGGTTATTGAATAAATGTTTTAATGGTGTTTACACTGCAAATTCACCTGGACATTAGTTGCCTGGAAAACCTTATATAAAATTAATCATAGACCTTAGTTCACCGAAGAATTGGGAAAAGGTAACTGATAAAACTGTGCCTCCTGTGTCTTGGATAAAACCAGCAATAGTTGTGAAGTATAATTTTTTCACTCAGGTGACAAGATGCATGCGAAGATGAGGAGGAGGTCCTGAGCTTCCAGTGAGGGGGAGACTTTTGGCCTGCTTTGTTGTAGGATGTACACCCGAGGCAGACGCGTTCTTTTCTTGGTTTAAATGCACTGAGTTCATGCCAGCACCTGAACCAGCTTCTCAGCAGGGTTTGATACGGAGTTCTATAAGAAATCGTTTTTTCTCTTCTCTTTACTAAATGTATTCTGTTGCTGAGGCACTTAATATCTTAATCAATGACTGTTTAAGCCGTTCGCATTGAAAGAGGAGAGAGGAACTTCTCGGATTCGGGCTCTGCTGTGGGTTGGTACCTGCACCTCCTGTGTTCATGCCGCTGCTCACAACCCAAGACTCGGGGAAGCAGCCGCACGGATGCAGTAGTTATATTTAAAAACGATTCATGTTTGTAAAACTCATGCAAGGGGAAATATCCCTGCAGAGAAAAACTCAAGGGGTCTTGAAATGGTCACTCGGAAAATGTTCCGTGCATCCATCCACGTGGATGCATCCTAAATTCAGGCTGTTTCCTGTTGCGTGGACCAGAAGTAGCAGAGGTGCTTCTGTGCGCTTCTCAGCTGCAGCGAGTGCCATCACTTCCCAGCATCGTTACTAGAAGTGTGGGTCGAGGAGGAGTTGATAGAATATTAATTTTGTTGTTCACCTTTATATCGTGGAGAGATGATTTGGTCGGTGTTACTTGGACCACTGATTTTTTAATCCGAGGGGTGGAAGGGAAGGTGTGTCTTCTCCATCTGGCCTTCCTCCCCTTCACACACTGTGTATACTGTTCGTCTCTGGGCAACCTGGGGGCTGGATTTGCACGTCCCTTGGCTCTACCTAAAAAGCGTTCGTGGGGATGTGATGAGAGTGGTCACCCATGTTCCTAAATATTTCGTAGTTTTATTTTTGTTCCCTTTACCTTAGAAAGAAGTATTCGTTTAATTCAAAATAGATAGATGGACCATTTTGTCACAACAGAGAAAACAATTCTAATATTGTTGCTTAATAACTTCAATAAATAAATAGTAACCAAAAAAAATGCCCCCAAAATAAACTGCACACCATCGGACTTCAAGCAGGGATTCCATTTTCAAGCTATTTCTCCCATGTTGCAAAAAGGCCGTATCAGGTTGATGCTGGAGTTACAAAGGTATGTGCTAGAAAAGCCAGCGTACTGAGCAATTTAGACTCAAGCATTTCTTTGACCTTCTTTAGGTCAAGAGAAGTCCAAACCATGAAAAAAAAAACCGTGTCTTTCAGGTCTGGCCTTACTCCTCTTTTCTGAATAGGATTCAGTTGTTGCCAGGTCACGTGTGTTTAATTCCGTAAAGAGTCCACTGCTCGATAGCCTTTCCCCCTGCGAGACAGACGTGACACTTGAGGAGGAGGTTTCTCTCCGGTGACCCTGTGCCCTGGCACATGCTACGCTGCTCCTCTGAAAGGGGACACGATGGCAGGAAGATTATGTCCGTTCGCTATAAAGATAAATGTCACACATTGACTCAATTCTCTTTGAAGCTACTGTTCTTTGCAGCTCAGGAAAAAAAAGTAAGTGGTTTTTATTTTACAGACAACGATTTTTGTGGAAGGCCCACAAGATTCTCAGGATGCCAGGCTCCTAGTTAAATGACAAGGAGAGTTTCAGAGCATCTCCAAAACATCTTATTTTCCTGAATAAAATTTAAATATGCCTGGATGCAAGCAGATCGCATGCGCCTGAGGGCTAAGAACATTTCTTGGGTTAATAGCTAGGGGGTGTCTGGCTGCCATTTTCTGTCATGTTTACGTGATGTTAATGTGATTGCAAAAGCATAGACACTCCAGAAAGGGAGGGAACCCCTCCTGATACTCCCTTTGGTCCATGGTTATTCCAGCTGTAATCTGGCAGTGATCGCAGACAGGAACTTGCTTAGAAAATTCACTTTTTAACCACAATTCAGAAGTATCCGTCGCCGATCTCAGTTGTATTTCCCTGGTGACTCCAATGTAGACCGCCTGTAGATATCAGACTTCCTAGTTTTATTGAATACTTACCAGTTATTAAAATATTCATTGATGATATCAGTGTCAATAACAACAGATAAACCCAGCAATATCCATTGCTAACACAGTTTTTTGTTCCCCTGAAATAGCATTTGAGAGACGCCCAAGAAATTCTATTAAAAGACATTAAATGCATGTATTGACACACTGTTGTTTGGAAGGAGGACGAGTCCTCTTACACAGGGATGCGCTAGAGGGTTGGCAGGCCTGGAGTGCAGATGGCGGTCATGTGTAGACTGCATCCTGGGGCCCCTGGCACCTTGAACTCCTTCTATGTGTGTGGTAAGGTTTGTATGAAAAGACTACCCACTTGTGAATTATCCCAGTTTTCTGCAGATTGTTACATAGGATCTAACAAGAGAAAGTTTGATTTCAAAGCCTACAAAATAAATTTATTTTTAAAAAAATACCTTCCTTCAGTTAAGCAAGTAAGTTAATACGGTTTTGTTTTCCTTTTTTTGTTTTTTTAGTCCAGTGAGGTTTCGGTGCTGTAGCTTCATGAATGTATAGGTAGCCACAGGGCAGAGCACCGAGGGCGAAGAGACTGGCCCTAATCCACACCCGCCCCGACTAGCAGAGGGGCTCCAGCATTTACAGGCGCTTCACTTTCCTCATCTCTGCACCCTGCTCGTTGGGAATTATCGGCGAGATTTCTTCTTGTGTGGAAATTCCTTGGTTTTACTTTCTGTTTATTTTTAACTCTATCAACTAAAAACACCATAATTTAAAAAACAATCTAAATTAAATATATTCCTTCTTAAAATTCACAATCAGCCCCTGCACCCCTGCACCCCTGCCCCGCCCTGTTTTGAGCAGCTCCGCTCTGGCCCATTGCCCATAGTTTAACCCTACATCATTGTACTTCATGAACAAGGTAGGTGTACTGTGTGTATTGTGAATATAAGCTGGGCCAGGTTCATTCTGGAAAGAGGTGAGGTGTGAGCACACAGAGATCCATCCCTCTGTTCATATAACCATTCATTCCAGTGGCGCATTGGCTGCTGTGTGAAAGGCATGCGATCTTGGGCTAACCCTACTTCCACTGGGACTTACTTGGCAGCTTCCTGTTTCTTTTACTTCCTCGTCCAGTGCTGGTTTCACTTTTCCATACTCTCTCGACCCCACCCTTTCCACTCAGTCTTACTACAGTCTAGCACACAGGTACTAAATCGTACATTGTCCTGGCGCTGTTCTGGGGGCTGGAGACACGAAGGCGAGGGCTTCCATCCTTGCCCAGCCCGTTCCCCGCTGCACCCTCTTCTTCGCCTCTTCCGTTTTCCCCATCTCTCTCTTTTCCTGCCGTGAGAAGTCTGTGTAGGCTGAGGCAGACCCTCCCTGAGCAGCACAGTGGACACTTGCTCTTTTATTTCATCTTGGCTCCAATGACAAACTACCAAGTTGGGCCAGGCCCTGAGCTATGTATTTATTATGTGATGCCAGTTGTTTGAATTTACATCTGCTCTAATGGTGAGTTTTCTGCTTTGGAGGGCATGACCGGAGTTTATTGTCACCACTATTACTATTACAGCTGCTACCAATAGCTTCCATTTATCGCGTGATGGGCATTTCACACACATTTATTATCTCTTTTATTCCAATAATATTATTGCCTAGAAAAAGAACATGTTTTCTCCAACGTAACAAATTAGTAGCTTTCCATCCCGCTGGGCCGATTAGCATCTGATGGGATTTAGTTGTTTGCCGTGATAATAATTAGCTAGTGATATATTTGGGAGAAATTGTTTATCAGACAGTTGTAAACTAGGTAAAATCACGAATGTTTCAATCCTCTTGCCTCAAGAATGTGTGGATTATTTTGAGGAAGTGGTCATATTTCCTTAGGCTCTAGATACAGCTGTCAGCTCCTTGAAAATAGTTTGGCACACAAAATAGAATACATCCTTACTTCCTCCTTTCTTTAAATTAGTTTATGTCATGTACACATGGAGGACATCCTACTAAACTATGAATCCTTTTTCTTGAATAAATAAAAATACAGATGTTATCAGGGGAGATTACTGATCAACTTTGAAAATCGATTGTTGTATTCTGGTTTACTTTGGTCATTTGGATTGTTTTCTTCTTTTCCTGCCACCATCGGTTAAAAGTTTCAAACGGTTGTAGTAGTGTAGCTGTTTGAGTAAGTAACTTGAGGTTAGGTTTTTTTTTTTCATTGTGAGTGTTCTGATTCTTTTTCCAGTCAGTCCAAGGGCACCTTAATTTGTACATGATTCATGTATGTTTTGGTATTAATTAAAACTAAGGAGGAAGGGCTCCAAAATAAAATAGGTTTATACAAAATGTTGACACGCAGTGTTTATGCAGTGTGCTCGGGACTGCATTGGCAGTATAGCCTGGGTGGTGGCCGGGGGAGCTCCGGGGGCGCTCACGTTAGGCAAAGCAAGGCGTCCGGGGAAGTCGCCAGTGTTCCTTGTTATTGCCTTCCTACAATGTGCTGTGCAGTCTCCAGCCAGTAGAAGACATCTCAGGTTTTCTCCCATCTCCCAGTCAATTCTATAACATTAGGCAGTTTAGGCTTTATGTAGTAGGGAGTACTTCCTGAAGATGGGACTGGTGGCAGTCTGTCTGTGTACCTCTTTCTTAGTTTGTTCTTTAATGGTCTCTTATAATTCCAAGTAGACATCATTATCATTCCTCTTCCCTCTCTCTGGTTTAGGACAGTATCTCCCCTAGAGGCCCAATTTGGTCCTTTCTCTCCAATCTGTTGTTCAACGTGCAGTCCTCGTGATCAGGATAGCAGAGTGAAGGAGATGACAATGAAGGATGGAAAATGCGAGGCCCAGTCAGGGGTAGGACTCCAGGTCAGCGGAGACAGTCAACGGAAATAGACGTCGGGAGAGCCCGAGTGGGTCAATAAAAAAGCCTGTAGATAAACCTCAAAAGTGTGCTTTTCCTAGAGTAGAAGGAAACCCTCCATTCCCTCCCCATCCCCCAATTGGAAGAGGAAATACCGGTAATAGAACATGTCACAAGTAGAGTTTCCCGACTTGAAGGGTATATTTTTAGGTAGAGGATTCTCTTTCCAGTTACTTGGTCAAGCTAACCAATATTGCTTATACCTGTCTCAGTAAAGCAGCATTTTTGGAGTACCCTAACTTCATTCCAGAACCCTTCTGGTCCCATCTGTTTGAAGTGGTTCTTTGCATGTAGAGACTCAGCTGACTCAGTGAAAATATAAAATTATTTTAAAGTTCACACTTAGGAATATTTCCTTTTAAAATGATTAGAGTAATATGTGCATTTAAAAATTCAAATAGTACCGAAGAATGTAAAAAAAACCGAAAGTTTCCCTCCCTGACCCCTGTCTTTTAATCCACGATCTTTGTAAGTTAACTGCTTAATGGTTTCCTGGGTATGCTTCCAGACAATTTTCATAAAATTAAAGGATAGCTTTTCTGTTTGTTTGTTTCATTGATTCATCCCATTCTTCCTACTCCTCCTTTTTTTGTTGTTGAAGTGTTTTAAAGCAAATTGCAGACATCATGTCCATTTGCGTGTAAATATTTCCATATATATTTCCAACAGATAAGGACTTTAAATAATAACCTCACTATTGTCCCATCTAACAGAACCAACAGTTGTTACATGAGATTATGGAACACCCAGGCATTTCTTCAATTCACCTTAAAAGTGTTCTTTTATAATTTTATAATCAGGATCAAAATAAGCTTCACCCCTTGCATTCTTTTATATGTGTCTTCACGTGTCCTTTCATCCATAACTCCTGCCCTTTAAAAAAATGTTATTTCCTTGTTGAAGAAACTGGGTCATTTGTCCTACAGCTTTTCCCGCGTTCTGAGTTTGGCTGATTCCATCCCCTTTGTGTGTCTAGCATGTTGTTTAAATCACCTGTATTTCCAGGGAACTACTCGTTAGGTAGAGGCCTGATTAAATTTTGTGTAAGAATATTTCACAAGTGGCTTATCAGATGATGCACAGTGTCTTTTCCCTTTTCAGTGACGTTAAGATTAATCAGTGGTTTTGTGTTGTCAGCCTGATCCATCCTCTATAAAGTTCCCTGTCAACCTTTCACCTAATGGTTTCAGCAGCAATTGATTCCCATTCTCTAGAAAACAAAAATAGAAACACCCCAGACATAGTTTCGTGTCTTACTCTACCCACTCACTCTTGAATGTCTTGGGCATGCTTCTAGATTAGCTTCTGTAGCATACCTCATTCTTAAAATATAGCTTCATGGGTTTTATTTGTGAGTATATTACAATTTTATGTCACAGTTTGCAAATATTTCCGATCCCTCATGATTAAGAAAGGAAAGTTTGAGACCTGAACTCTACCTGTGTGATTGTCTGTATTTCCCAATGGCCAAGGCCACTGTGGCACTGACCACTGCCAATCAATATTGGCAGCTCAGTGTCCCAGCAGAGACCCTTCCCCACGGAGACGGTGGAGGAGAGAGTGAGCTGAGCTTTCCTTGGAGGAACCAGCTGGTTTGTTTGCTCTTCTGAAAAATTGAAGCAGGTTGGTAGTTTTTCCCAAAGTGGGCAGCAGGGCTCCGTGGCAGCGCAGGGGAAGGCAGCGCATCTTGTTAGCGGCAGCCAGAGGGTCAGAAGTAAGGGGGTAAAAACCCTGACCTTCGGACCCCCAATGGCTAAATTGGCAGCAGCAGCATCTGCTTGAGTCATAACTGAACAAGTCAGCGGTAGGGATCCTAAAATTTGTCTCCACTGGAGTTCAGTTTGTGAGGTTTATGGTGGCCGTTAGGTTTTCAGTCCCTGCCGTGTGTCATTCTCTGTCCCTTTTGATTTGTCTTTATTTCTTGTCATTTTCCAAGTTCAGGAATTCATAGGTGGACTCCAGTCCAGCAGTTTTCTCCTGGAAACAAAGCCCCTGAATTGAGCCCACTCTGGGCTGAGCGGGGACAGGTCAGGCGAAGCCCCTTCACAGGTATCTGACTCCTGAGTGTGGGACGGCCACTGGAAGTAAGACTTCCATGAGGCAGAGCGATCAGATTGTGAAAAATGGAACCCAGAGGGAAGTCATGAGATGAACGTGGGTTTCTCCCCGAAGAAAAACAGCCACGAAACTTCCTCACGGATAATGTCCTGGGATTGCCAAGAAAAAAAAGGCAGACCATTTTCAGTGTTCTTGATCTAGCGCTGCATATACCTTTCTGTTTTCTTTAATGTTCCTTTCTCTCTTCTTCTTCCAAGCCTCCGAAGAGGAAAGCGGAAAGCCTTTTCAGTGTCCAATATGCGGTTTGGTTATAAAAAGGAAGAGTTACTGGAAGCGGCACATGGTGATTCACACAGGTTTAAAAAGCCACCAGTGTCCACTCTGTCCATTCCGGTGTGCTCGCAAGGACAATCTCAAATCCCACATGAAGGTAAGCCGGCCGCAGACAGACCTTCCAACAAGGCGGGCACAGCCGAGCAGGAGAGCGGCCAACTGCAGGGTGGCCAGGCTCAAGGTCACAAGGTAGATTGCAACGGAAATAAAGCACCTGGAAAAGAGTCTTCTTGTGAAGGTCTTCATTTCCCATTTATAACCAAGAACTTAAAGACAGAGAGAACCTTCAGCATCTAAATCATATATGTAGCGTAGAGCCGTCCCTCTTAGGGGAGCTGCAGCCTAACCAACCCTTGCATGGTGATGCATTTCTGGGGCGCTTGGAGGGGTGGAAAGAGTACAGGAAGGGCTGCTGGACCTGTGCCCCAGAGAGAGGGCGCTTGGACCCGCCCACCTACCTGGAGAGACTGCCCTCTTCTGCTTACAGACCTGGAGGAGCACCTGACAGGAGGTGGGGGGGACTCTGAAACACACCTGGGCTTCATCGTTAGCCCTGTGGGAGGCCTGGCCCTCCCTGACAGGACTGAGTGTCCCATTGAAATGTCCCATTTCAATGTCCCATTTCAGTGTCCCATTGAAAACAGGTGGGCTCCTGCCTGTGATGGACATACAGGGCATTGAGTGGTGTCTATGTGTGTCACTCTTCAGTGAGATTGGGGCGGGGAAACTTAGTCATCTAGAAATCTTTTTAGCAAATGCCATTACTACTAAGGGTTTTGTCTGAAATTCAAGGAGGAAACTCAAGATCAAAAGAGAACGCGCTTTTGAAGGCAAATTTGAATCTTAGTGTGTGATTTACTAGCTAAGTGGCCTTGAGCACCTGAGCCCTGAGGCTTAATTTTCTCACCTGTTCAATGGGAGTGGTGATGTTGGAAGATCTATCATTAGTATTTAAAGAGATAGTATTCATAAAGTATCTGTCACAGAGATGTTCTTTAATGATGACGTAATTTCAGTAACTATCATCTAACACTTTAATGATAACAATCACTTTTATTGGTATTTTCAATATGGTTCGGCTGTTGACATTGTTTATAAAGTTTTTACTTCCCTGCCATAAGAGGTATGGTCTATGTACATAATTAAGATATTTGCTTTTTTCTAAAGCTTGTCTAACCCTTCTGACTACAACAGTAATCACTGTTCATAATTGTAGCTCTAGAAAAAAATGCAAGCAGACAACCTATATTGACTTTAAGAAATAGCTTAGAAAGTAAAAAAAAATTAAATTCGTGATGTTATTTGTTTTCTATCATTTGCCTTTTTCTGCTGGGAGTAGCATGCCCTTCATCTTCAGCATCCATTTAACCGGGAGTTCCGGTCGGCTGGATTTTAGTGAGCCTGCTTAGTTTTTACTTGAACCCTCCTCGTCCTCCATCACCTCTTCCCAAAGCAAAACCTCATGTTTTACACCTGCAAAGTGGATTTTGCTAGCAGGATGAGACTTCAAAAGAAATGCCTTTAAAAGTAAAATTTGTTTTCACTACTGTGTCCTACGCTGTGTTCAGAAACCAGGTCTGACAAATTTAAAGCTTCAGTGAGCAGAAAACTTGCATCTCGCCTGACACCTTGTAAGCTTGGTTTCAGCTCAGGGTCACGTAAAACAACCTATTTATAAACCCATGGGGAGGAAAAAGCTGGGTTTTCCAGAGCAGGAACTACTGACCCTGAAACTGCAGAGAGGTGAGTCGAGGCCGTGACGACACAGACAGTCAGCCACGACAGCGTCACCGAGGAGAGCGGTGAGGCCTTTGCAGGTGGTGGGGTCTCACGATGCTTTCAGAACAGATCGATAACCCGCACCATGAAGCAGCCTAGTGAAATTACTGCTTCACTCAAAGTCGTCATGCCCCGACCTGTTAGCTCCGCCTGAGCTTCTGATAAGGGAGGTGTGAGAAGGGCTCATACAAGTTTAATTTTATCAAGTGGTGTACTGTTTCTTGTCTCTACTCTGCACCTCGCTTATGGACTTTTTTTGAAAAAAATTCTTTAATCGAAGGACCCGTGGTTTTATTTTCTTTACACATACTTGAATTTTGTGAAATTTTGCAAATAATAGTCCACATGGAAATACGATAGTTGTGGTTTTAGAGTAGACAGGTGTCCTCTGCTGCCTTCACTGGAGATTACAAAGATGGAGGGATTTTCTAAAAACGATTTCTGTCTAAGAAGTGGGGGCCGCATAGCCTATAGATCAAGGTCTCAGACTGTGTGGTCAGGAAAACCTCAGCTAGAACCTCCGTCCCGTGCCTTTGGGTAGCTGTGAGACTTCGGGCGAATCCTTTAACCTCTCCAAGCTTCCATTTCTGTGTGTGGAGATGATAATCATGCGATCTGTCTCATGGAGTTGTTGTAAGAGTTAAATGAGATCATGGAACCAGCCACTTAACAGAGCCCAGCTCAGAGAAACACTAGGTAAATGTAGCTAATACGGTAATTACTACCCGAAAGCCTTCTGAATGTACATTAACGTTTACATTTAGAAATAAATTAGTGACATGGTCTAATTGGATTTCTCTAAAATAAATGCTATTGTTTCCTCCTTTTGTGATAATATCTTTAGTGTTTAATTTAGAAAAACTGGTTTAAACAAGAATATAAAATTGACCCTTAATCTCATCACACAGAAATAACCCTAAGTGCCATTCTAGTGCATCTCCTTCCATATTAATTATAGAGGTTCATTTAACAACAAAACGAGATTCTACTTTATTTGCCCAACAAGTGCAGCACTGACAGTGTTCCTACTGGGTGCTGGCACTGTATGTTTTTTTAAGCCTGGCTTTCCTCCTTAATATACTGTGCAGATGTTTTTATGAGCCGCAGCAGAAGGAGATGTACATGCCTCCAGCTTCCTCGGGGTTATCTGAGATTCCCATTAAGTCTTTTACAACTTTCCTGGATGAGTGAGCATACAGGAATTACATAGGA